>JAVGWN010001805.1:0-11882 GCA_034552555.1 Semaprochilodus insignis | reverse complement strand
CATCAAAAGAACAGCTGCACCCAGAAGGAGGTGTGGGATTGCAGTGCTGTTGGGAAGGAAGATAAAGGTCACCAGGATCAATAAATGATGATCAATTTAGACTGATATGATCAATATTTATTGAGCTACACATACAGAAGTCTGTCTCTCAGTATGGCGTCGGGCCGCCGTGTTTGCTAACCCAACATGCCAGACCTCTCGGCATGGAGCTGTAGAGGTTCCTAATGGTGTCCTGTGATAATCCATCCCATGCAGCTTGAATATCCTCACACAGTTCCTGCAGATGGTGCGGTAGCGGTGGAGGTGGAGCATGGACGTGTGACGCATGACAACAAACCGTTCATCTTGGTGACCACGGTGCCTCCACACACGGATTCGTTGGTCGTCTCCACCAAGACAAAAGCGGGACTCGTCACTGAAGATGACCCGCTGCCATTCCGAGTCACTCCATGACAGTCTGGCACGACACCATTGCAGTCTTTGGTGACGCTGACGTAGTGTTAAGGACAGTCGTTGTAACGGTCTGCGTGCATGTAGTCCGGCGTGGTGCAGCCGTCTGCCAATGGTGCTGCACTAACAGGACGACTCATGGAGGACATCACTGCTCGCCGAATGCCTGCAATTGTCCCTGTCCCTCCTGCATTGAGACTTGCCAGTGGAATCTAGTCTTTGGACATGCAGGTTCTTGGTTCAGTGCGCAACAATATGTCATCACAACCAGCTTTTGGTATCCGCTAGCTATTGCAGGAACTGGAAAACCACAGAAGGTTGGTTGGATGAGAATCTCCTGGCTTGAGCTGAGGCTGATCTAGTTCAGCTTTTGTGCTGAGCGCCATTCGGTTACATGTCTCAGAAAATCTCGGCTGTGTAGTAGATGAAGTGAGCTCGGCTGGAAAGACTGCAGCCAGAAGTCTTCTCAATGCTTACTTAGGAGCAGCCCAAACTGTTCGTGCATGGAACGAAAGCAAAACGGCAGGAGGAATCAAAGACGGACCGACTGTGGCTCACATGCATGCTTGAATATTTGGGGCTGTGGTGCAGGATTACCATAGTCATTCCTCCGTGGTTTGGAAACTTGTTCTCCAAGTACATGAGCTTGAGTTGCCCTTCACTGCCTGTCTGAACAATATTAGTGTGTATGGGTGTGTGAGTGTGAGTCTGAGTGAGAGCGAGAGAGAGAGAGAGAGAACGTTCTTTCTTCCCTGCTAATCCCAAAGCTGTTTTAAATCAGTCCCTGCTGAAAGGTGCGGGGGTTAAGCAGGTCCATTCTGGTAAATAAATGATGAATAGAGGAGGGTAATTAAGAACACAGATCTGATGAGGCATAGAGGGCACGGCCAGACAACCCACTCTCCTCTGCTAAGGTAAAACCCTCAACTCATTCTGTAATTACACTTTCTTCTCTTCTGCTCTGCAGTCCAACTTAAATCAGTCAGCACTTTAAGGAAGGTATAGACAATACCATATGTATTGGGCAGTTGTGGGCTGGAGGTTAGGGAACCAGCCTTGTGACCGGAGGGACTGAAGTGCCCTTGAGCAAGGCACCTAACCCCTAACTGCTCCCCGGGCGCCGTGAATAGGGCTGTCCACCGCTCCGGGCAAGTGTGCTCACTGCCCCCTAGTGTGTGTGTTGACTAGAGTGTGTGTATGTGGGTGTTTCACTTCACGGGTGGGTTAAATATGGAAGACAAATTCTTCTGAGTAAAAACACAAATGGCACAAAATGGGCCTGAACTCCCTATTCAGAGAACGACTGGCCTCACCTAATATAAGGCAACACAACAGAACCGAGCTAGCAATGCAGTGCGCCACAACGCATCCCATTCATGTTCTATAGTTGCCTGATTGGACCAGACTTCAGCGATGAAGTCTAGATAAAACTGAACTTCAGGCAACATGGTGTGAACACTGGTGTCTAGCCAATCAACAGGCTGGTGGTATTTTCACTATTAGAGTCCACAACTCAATGTACCCCCCTCCACTCCCCCCACCCTCCACCATTTACATTAAAGGTTGGACGGCTATAATTAAAACTACTACTTGGACCAAAAGACATGAGGTCTGAAGAACAGAACTAGAGGCAATGGGGGTGCAATATGTCTGCCCAGTCTAACAAGACAGAGACATGCATTTGCTCATTGGCGGGTGCTAAACAGATGCTAGACAGTGAGAACACCACCAACAACAACAACAACAAGGAGAACCAGCAAAGTGTTTATCCCTAAATAGAGTTCTACAGACAGATTAATATTTATATTCAGATTTAAAAAGCCTGTTTTGTTATTGTGCCTTCATAAAGCAGCACTATGTAGAAGATATTCATTGCTTTTGGGCTCCCCATACAGCTGCGAAGTGTAAGTCACTTTTACACCACTGTCATAAATTCAAATCATGTGCACTTTTTGATGAGCTGAAGGTACATAATTAGATCTATATGCTTCAGATTACACTCACGATTTCAGTTATTTAGACATAAAAATCATGAGTGTAATCTGTAGCGTCCATATACCTGCGTCACACGTGTTCAGAGGAGTCGGATTCTGTGCAGTCAGCTCATCAACAAGTGCATGTGTACGGCTGACCATGTGGTGCCCAAAGCATGAATTACACTCAGCACCTATAGGGGGAGCCCAAGAGCAAACAACATTCCATGCATTAAGCTGCTTTATAAAGGGACAATAAGCAAAATAGCCAACAAGAAGTCAGAAAACGGTCCGGTACAATGACAGTCTGAGCATTAAACCACACAACTGCTATAAAACGATTAGAATATACAGCTCTCATGGCTTCAAAACTCTGAGCGAGATGATTACTTTGAACTAGAGTTGATTACTGAAAGTACAGATGTGGACTTCAAGTGATAATCAACAATTTCTAATCCAAACAAACCATAATCTGTGCCGTTTCAACCTTAATCAACACTGGCTTAATGATGCACACTATAATGACTTTTTAAATACCAAATAAAATATTATTTAAGTATTGACTTTGCAAGACTTAATTTAATTAGGATTTTACAGAAAATGTCAAGGAAATATCATTAACATCAATATGGAGTCAAACAAGGTGGGGAGGGGGGGTTGCATTTGCATCTGTTACCACATGCAGCATCAATAAAATCACTGAAATAATGCATCAAAATTGCACAACCAAGGTTAACTGGCTAACTAAGTCAACTCAAATCCTAATACTAAACCTTCCAAAGCCAAAGAAGATATTAAACCAGCACTATCATGATGTTGAGGCATATAAAACTAATTACCTTAACTAAAACACACTATTCACACTGAAAACTTATGGATCTGACCTGTTAAAAAAGGCTATACACTATATGGGCAAAAGTATATGGACACCAGCACATTACACCTATAAAACCATCGGCATCATTAAGAAGGCTATGGAGAGGTGTCCACATACTTCTGGCCAGATTATTTGGTGCATAAGTCTCATTAAACCCATCAAACTTGAATCATACTGCTGACAAAAAGCCTCGATAATTCAAAGAAGACCAAAACAACACCATACCTGCAGCCCCCGCTCACAGGCTGAGATGATATCATTTCGGGATAGCAGGTCACTCGATAAATGTCACCGCAATTCGGATGTCTGCAAATGAGCAAATGAGTCTTCCCAGCTTTGAAGCTGCTGAATTCTATCGATCAGTTTCACCCTCGCCGAGCTCAGCCTGATGTAGAGGTGTGGGGGAAATGATAAATAATAATGGCAGTAATTGAAATAGAATGGCCGTCGTATCGGGCTGGGAGTGGACAGTGCAGCCGGGCTAATTGATCCCAGAGCTTCACTCAGAAACCAGCAAAATCTGCACCAACATCTCTGTCCAGTCGGCAGTTTTAGAGGAGCATGCACGTCTGTAGGCTGCTGTTGGCGTTCTGAGGGTAACATTTGGGTTGGTTTGTGGACTGCATGAAAAACATAGACCACATATTCACTCCTAGCAGCACAACATACCACCACCAACACACCACCACCACCACTACAGTGTCACTGCAGTCATGGTGGTCATGGATACTGGGTATTGCAGTGAATTCTGTCAAACTGATGAAGCTAAAGGATGCAACGTTGTGCAACATGAACTCGGCTACAAGCTGGAATGCCCCATTAAGACGTTACAGCACAAATGATTTTTGGACCCCATGCTTATAGTCTCTTACAGTAACGTCTACACTCACATCTCAATCTTTCGCCTCTGAGCTGTAGATACACCTGTGCAACACTTAAACACGGAGAGCTTTTGAGCTGTTAGAGATGCCGCACAGCAGTGTCCGCATTAGCATATGCCGGTGACGTTGCTTCCATACATTAGGAGTAAAGAGTGCACTTGAGTGTCCCTGTCTGCTCATTAAACACTCCCCTCATTTGGCGAGCAGATTGCAGCACATTAGAGCATGCAAAACACAGGCAAATTGCTCGGTGAATTTGGCGCCGTGTGTTCAAAGTTAAACGCTGTGTATCAATACTGTTCGCCGTCTCAAGCCATCACTTTCTCTCTCTCGGTTTCGCTTTCTTTCGCTCTCTGATGGTTTCTTTATGCTCTGCAGCCTTTGTCTTTGATGCTGTATGTAATTACGAAAACAACAGCGTTAGGGATGCCTAATTGCTCTCGCTGCCATTAATCTTCAAGTCAAGCAGATTAGATCCGTCTACAGCATCCACACTGTCGGATGGATGAGGTTCATCTTAATCTGAATTGTTTTTTTTTTTTAATCATTCCTGCTTTCCCAAATTGTGGCCGGCCGATGGTTTTGTATGTCAGGGCTAAGCAGAAACTTGTATGCAATGGTTTCAGCACACACCCACCAGCCACTTCATTAGGTACACCTCCTTGTATGTACACTCCCTGTCCATGTTATCAGCTCCACTGACCATATAGGAGGACTCTGTAGTTGTACAGTTCCAGACTGTAGTCCATCTGTTTCTCTGTATACTGTATTACCCTGTTCCTCAATGGTCAGGACCACCACAGAGCAGGTACTATGTGGGTGTGGAACATTCTCAGCATGGCAGTGACACTGACATGGTTGTGCTGGTATGAGTGGATCTGAAACAGCAGTGCTGCTGGGCACCACTTCCTGTGGGGCAGCGTCCTGTGGACAGCATCTGCAACACTGCACTGTGCAGCAGCAGATGAGCTATTGTCTCTGACTGTACATCTACAAGGTGGACCAGCAAGGTAGGAGTATCTAATAGAGTGGACAGTGAGTGGACACAGTGTTTAAACACTCCAGCAGCACTGCTGTGTCTGATCCACTCACACCAGCACCACACACACACTAACACACCACCACCACGTCAGTGTCACTGCAGTGCTGAAAATGATCCACCACCCACATAATACCTGCTCTGTGGTGGTCCTGTGGGGGTCCTGACCATTGAAGAACAGGGTAATACAGTATACAGAGAAACAGATGAACTACAGTCTGGAACTGTACAACTACAGAGTGTCCTATATAGTAAGCTGGACAATGAGTGTGGATGCAAGGAGGTGTACCTGATGAAGTGGCTGGTGGGTTTTGAGTATTCACAATTGTCCGAAGTTTCACCAATCATATTCACTCCTATCTTTCTATGCTGTGCAGCCTTCCAAATTGGAATCAGACGGCCGGGTGGACAGTATTTCTGTCCTGAGGCACAAGACTGCTGCGACAGTGTCTGTGGGCTTCATAATTCAGGCCCTTGGAGACACGTCACCTCCAGCAAGACCTCAGGGGGGGCTGCTGATTACACTGGCCCAAGGTGAGCCTCTTGGCATAGGTGTATGCATTGTCCAGAGACTGGGGAACAGACATGAGCCCACCAGTCCTAAAGCTTTTGTCACGGTTATCTGGTTTAAACCCAGACATTAATAATAGTCCTTACAGTTCAGGAGAGACCTATACTCTTCACTCTTAAAGTCTGTTGTCTTTGTATCTGTTTTAGCTTGCTTTACACTGAGCCTTATTCATCAGTTGCATAATGCATATCGTATATACACTGCACATCGGTATAAACAAAATGTTGCAACCATTCAATGGATTTCATCATGGCGCAGGGTGTCCTTAGGCATGATAGGACTCGGAGAAAAACCCTTCCTGTGATGAAATCACAGTAGCATAAGAAGATACTGGCTCCTGCAGCCCAATAGACACATCGGTACTCCAACAAGACTGAAGCGGGACTCGTCATGAAGATGACCCGCTGCCATTCTGAGTCACTCCATGACAGTCTGGCACGACACCATTGCAGTCTTTGGTGATGTTGACATGGTGTAAAGGTCAGTCGTCTTAACGGTCTGTGTGCATGTAGTCCTGCGTGGTACAGCCGGGTGGAGGTGGTGTGACACCAGGCCTGACCATGGTGCCTCTACATATGGATTCGTTGGTCATCTCCACCAAGACAAAAGCAGGACTTGTCACTGAAGATGACCCGCTGCCATTCTGAGTCACTCCATGACAGTCTGGCACGACACCATTGCAGTCTTTGGCGATGTTGACGTGACGGGCAGTGCAGTGCATGTAGTCCTGGCACTAACAGGATGACTCATGGAGGACATCACTGCTCGCTGAATGTCTGCAATCGTGGCAGTCAGGTACAGCGATAAGGTCCATCTACGCTTGTGTCACATGCCCAGCCGAGCGTGAAACTTGAATCGTTGGCATCTCTCATGATGTCAAACCTACCCACCAAGTTTCTTTCCTGTCAGCTGGTTCCTTCTATGTGCAGCTATGGTCTAAAATGACTTGTTCCATTACGTCCTTTTTCTTTCAGGTTTCAGATATCCTTAAGGCCGCCGCAACATTCCGGAGAAAAAGAATCGGCTTAATCCAGGACTCTGACTTGTGTCCAGAGGTCTTTGGGTTCGATTCTCGTGCAGTAAAGCCTTGCATATTCACGGTACAACTGCAGCAGATTAGCCTGTGACCTTGCCTAGCACTCACGAACAGCCCAGCTGAAAATCGGACCCATGTAAAGCCTACTGTAGACTCATTGTCCCTGTCCAGCCACGCTAGCAGCGAGGCGAGAGAGCCACGGCTATTCAGAAGCTGCCAGCGAACCCAGCTCACGCAGGTACTGTTTTCCAAATGAACCACGGAGCCCGCTTTCCATCCCAAAAGGAGACAAAGGCATCTGGCTGGAGCCTGCATACACACAGATAGAAAACCTGCCAGCTTGCCCGGAAAATCCGTTCTTGCTGTGCACCACTCTCTCAGCAGGGACGGGCCAGTAGGGGGCAGCAGGCATGCCAAAGAGAGAACACGGTGGTGAGAGGAAAGGATTGTGTGTCTGGCACGGATAGAGTTGTCCAGGGTGGTGGAATTCGTCAAGGAATTTTAGCGGCCCCAAAACTTTAAAGCCACGGAAACAGACTTGCTTGAGGTACATGGCCGAAGTGAAGTGCATCTTTTATATATATGTGCTGTGGGATTAGCCGGATCCCTTGTCCATGCGAATTTGCTGCAGTGTAGCAAACGGATTCGTTCCTTTCTGGCTCCATGTCTTCGCTACGTTTGTTTGCAACTCTGGAGAGCGTGCTCCGAGAGAAGGGGACGTACAGTAATTGCATGCTGTGATGCAGAGGTACCCTCTGGCACTCTCCGCAGCCTGGCACGCTCACCGTTCGGATAACGAAGAGGTGTCAAGCGACCTTCTGAAGTGCTCGCGCTTTCCGATGCGACAGGAACGGCGCCGGATCCTCAAGCTCCAGCAAAAGCGAGCGTGCTCGCAGCTGATAAAGACATCACAAACAGATTTAGCCACCATATGAAGCTCCAATGCTGCTCTATTTCACAAGCATCGAGGCTTTCCTTGCCCCCCTCTCCTTGCTCCTCCTTTCTTCTTCTTCTCCTCCTCTTTGCCTGGCAGAGCAATCGCGATCCATGGCTAGGATGCTAGCATAGCGTAGGCGTAGCGACTTTGCATAACAAGGACACGTGATCCAGAAAGGGAAACGGGCTTATGTTGCCAGAGGCATTAGGAGAAACATCCAGTTTCAGAGTCAATCAAAGCAATCAGGACCGAGTGGGGCTAGCGGTGGAGACCACGAAGCCTTGGTGTCCACCATAAAGCTGTGCTAATGACGGCGATTGTTAATTTAGCACACAAAAGCGTGCAGCCTATCTAGGAGAAGAGGACGTCTTGCTGCTTTGGTCCAGTCCCAATTGGATAAGAGTCCTTCACCTGGTCTTTTCCCACAAGCGGTTCCTCCAAAGGAACTTCTACCAGAAAGTTCTACCATTCCGATTTCCACAAAGAGATCTCGCCTCTGCCTCATTGTGAATCGTACCGCTGTACGCTGTTCATTTACAGCTTATTACATAAATTCCCACCTCATATTTACTTGGATTTTGACAGTCTGAAATACAGATTGGATTGCCCTTTTACAGGTTCATGCCTCCGTGGAGTTCGCTGCAAAACGAGCTGGGTTTTTTTGCACCTCTGGTGTCATTGTCAGAAAGACAATGCAAACTAATTACAGTGGCTGATACCGGCTCCGCAGCCAAGAACAGTATGACATTAGCACGTAATGGTGCAGTGTGTTTCATATTCATTTCATGATATTTCATATCACGTAAACAGAGCATGGCACCGGAAATAAGCCGGCAGTGTAATAGACGGCACCCGCGAGACATTAGCGAAACACATTTAGAGCGACACTGAAACTACATGCTTGATGAAATGAAGGATTTAAATGTTCTTCATTTCCTACATGATGTATGTTCATATTTTATGCTCAAGTGACTCCGTGCTTTATAACGGCAGCTGCAGAATGAACTTCTTTCTGCTCCTTTGAGTTTATTGGCCGGCTGCAAAGCAGAAATCCAATTACTGCCCGACTCATGCAGACCCAGAGTTTTCCCCCCATTATCTGATTATTAAGTGCATGTAAACGAATTCAATGGCCACGTTTACATGCAGCCTCATAACACGTTAAATATCCGACCGATTGGAACAGAGCACAGTGAGGCTACTCCAAATACAATTCCTATCCATTTGAATGAGGTGGCCGATCCTGTAAATAATCTATTAAATAGAAGAATAACAGCCATGATAATGCTTGTATCTGATTGGATTTCCCATTACAAAGTTTAAGGACATGGTGGGGGCTGCAACTGGTCTGCAGAGGAGGATAAAAGAGTAGTTTACACCAACTATAGAGCAAATTAACCGATGGAAGTTTCCCAAATTCTCGTGTTACAAAGCTCTGAGCCAGAAAGTGGAAAAGCAGAATGACTGGGTTGCAGGAGGCGCAACTGGAGTCCAGCTNCCAGCTTCCAGATCTCGGAAGGTTGCAGGAGTCGGAACTGGCGTCCAGCTTCCACATCCCGGAACACTACATGACTGACGTCCAACTTCCGCGTCCTGGGATGTTGCAGGAGGCTTCTGCCTCTTGGAACACTGTAGGAGGAGGGACTACTGTCCAGCTTCCACATCTCGGAAGGTTGCAGAAGTCGGAACTGACGTCCAGCTTCCGCATCTCGGGAAAATTGCATGAGGTCGGACTAATGTCCAGCGTCCCAGTCCCGAAGCATTGCTGGAGGTAGGGCTAAGGTCCAGCTTTGGTGTCCTGGAACATTGTAGGAAGCGGGACTGGCATCCAGCCTCCATGTCTCAGAATTTTGCAGAGAACGGGACGCATTCAGCTTCCACGTCTCAGAACGTTGCAGATAGTGGGACTACTGTCCAACTTCCATGTCTCAGAACGTTGCAGACGGTCGAACTGCCGTCCANCTTCCATGTCTCAGAACATTGCAGGAGGTGAGACTGGCATCCAGCTTCCATGTCTCAGAACGTTGCAGACAGTGGGACTGCCGTCCAACTTCAATGTCTCAGAAGTTTGCAGATGGTGGGACTGGCGTTCAGCTTCCATGTCTCAGAACGTTGCAGGAGGTGGGACTGCCGTCCAGCTGCCATGACGCCGCTACATTCATAAGTGCGTCTGAAGTGCATTTTTCCAGAGTCTGCCAACATTCACCAGCTGTTGTTCGGCTCACTTGATGCTCGTTGTCATTCCTAACGCATAGACCATGTGGTACTCTATGCAGGTGCTTTGATTACCCGTAGAGATCAGAGTGCGCTAATAAACACCCCAGTCTGAATCTATAATCAGAATGGAACAAATCGAATTTGGAAATCTTTGCATTTGAACACAGCCAGCGATTCTTGCTGTGGTTTTACTGGGTCATTACTGGGTCACTTTCCATCGTGCTATCCAAAATAGTACTTTGGGGTTTGCACCTCACCTTTACCTGGTCAATAACAAGCATGTAGGAGACTGTAAAGTGAATTAATGCCACTTCAGCCTGATGTTATGAATGTAGATGAGGATTCCAACTAATTAACGGCTCAATTTAATCTTTTAGCTGTTGTTTTAAATACAGCTAAGCCTGAATGTCAGCTAGACGCAGAGACGTTGCTCATTCGTTTTGGAGCTGAAATAACCGGCTGCCTTTCCTGCAGGCCAAACTGCTTTACGCCAATGCTGGAAGTAAATGATGACTTTCAGAAGTGTCCTCCACAATAAGCCAGCAAGAGAAATTCTATCAACCTGAGTGACAAGCTAGCCTGCTCACGTCAGCTGACTTTGACGGCACCGAGTCCATTTTTTATCCCGAGGTGAAAATGAAAACGTCCTCCGCGGAAAGGTTTACTGCTTATTCTGATCGATAACTTTTCCCATTCAGGATGCTTCGCTCCCAGACAACTGAGGGGTGTTAAAGCGCCGTTATCGGTCCCTTCCCGGAAATAACAAAGGAAGCGAGGCCGTGCACATAAGCAAACATATTCACTTCCAAGGAATGCCAAAACAACGACGATTTTACAGGCACTGCCTTCTTTAACTGCCCCCTAACGTGTGCTTCCCCAGCAGTGGAATATACACCGCAGCTTTTCATGGAGCTGGAAGTTTCTTTAGAGTGGAGAAGGAGGAGTAGCGAGGGAGCATAAATCCAGCTTTTGTAGAGACTCGTCTCCGAGGTGGAGTGACAGCTTGATGGACGAGTGCTTTTTAACACACATACCTGAATTTACAACAAGCTATTCATCACCGCTGTGTGATTAATAGAAATATCACAATATGTATCGCAGCTGTGCTGTTCATTCCAGCAGATTCATTGCTGATAGCCGACTTCCTGTTATATCCCGTTGCAGGGATGCGTGACGTGTTATTGAGAGATGATTGATGGGGATTTAAATGCAGGGGATCCCTCAACCCAGTGGCACGTTATGGCTTTTAAATAGGTGACAGTTTTGATCCGTGCCCTTTATGAAGACTCAATGCCCTTGATGTGCACCTCGCATGTTTAGGGCGGTAGTAACTTCAGCCAGACTGATGGAGCTATAAATAACTGCAGGGTGTGAGTGACGGGATCCATAGATTGGGAAGAGGTGGTACAGTGCAGGGAATGTCTCGTTCCATGTGTGGAAAATGGCTCCAAAGCAGATGTTAATGATTGGCTAAAAGGAGTGACTGCATTTGGGCGTGCCAAAGACCATAGTGTGAAGGAAGTAGCTGAATCTGCAGGTGTATGGAAGCGTATGGTCATCTACCAGTAGTGGCTAAAATCCCAGTCTACAGGGAATACTCCTCGGAATTGTGCCAGGGAAGGCATCCACCAAATCTGGACCAGCTGACCTATTCTTTGATGGAAGAGTGTCTGAACACTGATGTGGCCTACATCCAGAATTTGCGGGACGGGTGGAGGTGGTGTGACACCAAGCCTGACCATGGTGCCTCTACATACGGATTCGTTGGTCGTCACTGAAGATGACCCGCTGCCATTCTGAGTCACTCCATGACAGTCTGGCACGACACCATTGCAGTCTTGGGTGACGGTGACATGGTGTTAAGGACAGTCGTGGTAACGGTCTGTGTGCATGTAGTCCTG
>JAVGWN010001804.1:0-11883 GCA_034552555.1 Semaprochilodus insignis | reverse complement strand
TTTCACACTTGAGGGTTAAGTCCAAATTCACATTGAACAAATGGATTTGGCTGATTCTGTGAACTTTGAACCTAGAGTCACCAAACTCGGTCCACGTTATCAGAGTGTGGTGATGTCAACATGTGCCAAGTTTGGTAACTCTAGGACCTTCCCTGCCCTCGCTAGGCGTCGTAGAATGTGATGTCAGTTTGGGCCAAGTTTGGTAACTCTACAACATTCCTTTCCCTTGCCAGACCTAGTCCATTCACCAATTACCAAACATGTGCCAAGTTTGGAAACTCTTGGAACTTCCCTGCCCTCACTAGACCTTGTATGACTGATTTTTCCCACTTGACTCTTAAGTCGAAAATCACATTTACCAAATGGATTTTGCTGTAACTCCCTGATCTTTGACTCTAGAGTCACCAAACTCAGACGACATTATCAGAGTGTGGTGATGTCAACGTGTGCCAAGTTTGGTAACTCTTGGAACTGCCCTGCCCTCGCTAGGCCTCGTAAAGTTCGTTAATCCCCACTCAGTCTTAAATCCAAATTCACATTTACCAAATGGATTTTGCTGTACCTCTCTGACCTTTGGCTTTAGAGTCACCAAACTCAAGCCACAATATATTTGAGTGTGGTGATGTCAACGTGTGCCAAGTTTTGTGACTCTAGGGCCTGCCCTGCCCTGGCTAGGCATCATACCATTGATTTTTCCCACTTGAGGCTTAAGTCCAAATTAACCTTTACCAAATGGATTTTGCTGTAACTCCATGACCTTTGACTCCAGAGTCACCAAACTCGGACGACATTATCAGAGTGTATTGATGTCAACGTGTGCCAAGTTTGATAACTCTTGGAACTTCCCTGCCCTCCCTAGGCCTCGTAAAATTGGTTAATCCCCACTCAGGCTTAAGTCCAATTTCACATTTACCAAATAGATATGTCTGTAACTCCCTGACCTTTAACCCTAGAGTCACCAAACTTGGACCGCATTATCAGAGTGTGGTGTTGTCAACGTATCCCACGTTTGGTAACTCCAGGATCTTCCCTGCCCCCGCTGGGCCTCGTACAATTGATTTTTCACACTTGAGGCTTAAGTCTGAATTAACATTTACCAAATGAATTTGACTTTAACTTCCTGACCTTTGACCCTAGAGTCACCAAATCCGGACCACATTATCAGAGTGTGGTGATGTCAACGCGTGCCAGGTTTAGTAAGACTACACCATTGCTTTCCCTTGTGAGGCCTCATCCATTCAACAATTACCAATGGATTTGGATGTAACTCCATGATTTGGATGTAACTCCATGGTTACTCGGAAGTATGTTCTGCTTACTTACTTTAAGTGAAGTATGTTGGATACCAGCTTGACCTATAGCCTAGAGATGAATGGGAACCCTTGGGCTTGGCTGCCTTGAGAAACCAAGCAATGTGAGGTTAAGCCAGTCCTTGTAGTAAACAGTAGCTGCCATTAGATGGTGCTCTCAGGGTTTAAAGGTAGGTCTGGGGGAGTAAGAAGAAGAATTACATATCTGAAAAAGCATTTGGAGTCTATTGAGTCATAATAGGGTGATAATATTCTATAAAAGGCCTGTAGTGGAAGCTTGCTTCAATCAATGAATGTATGGGCCTGTGGGCCTATAGCCTCCATAGACATTCAAAGCTAAGCAGGGTGGGCCCTGGTCACTCCCCGGATAGGAGACCAGACTTTAAACTCTCTTTTGAATCTCTAGTTTACATTGTAGGACTAAACTCTTGGTCTAAGGCATGGTGGAAGAAGTCTCCATACATTAGGACATATATTCTACTAACTTACTTTAAAAGGACTATGTTAGATTCCAGCTTCGCCCAGTGCCTTGAGATCAATGGGAACCCTTGGGCTTGGCTGCCTGAGAAACTAAGCAATGTGAGGTTAAGCAAGTCCTTGTAGTAAACAGTAGCTGGGTTTAAAGGTAGGTCTGGGGGAGTAAGAAGAAGAATAAAATATCTGAAAAAGCATTTGGAGTCTATTGAGTCATAATAGGGTGATAATATTCTATAAAAGGCCTGTAGTGGAAACTTGTTCAGCGAATGAATGTATGGGTCTGTGGCCCTATACCCTCCATAGGCATTTAAAGCTAAGCAGCGTGGGCCTTGGTCACTCCCTAGATGGGAGGCCAGACTTTAAACTCTCTTTTGAATCTATATATGCCTATGAAATCTATAGGCCCACAGACCAATACAGTCAGTAGCTGAAGCAAGCTTCCACTACAGGCCCTTTATAAAATATTGTCACTCTCTTGGGGCTCCACAAATTCCCAATTCTTTTTCAAATGCTTCATTCTTCTTCTTACTCCCCTCGACCTAGCTTTAAACCCTGACAGCACCATCTAATGGATGCTACTGTTTAGTACAAGGACTGGCTTAACCTCACATTGCTTAGTTTCTCAGGCAGCCAAGCCCAAGGTTCCCTTTGATCTCAAGGCTATAGGTCAAGCTGCTATCCATCATACTTTACCTAAAGTAAGTAAGTAAAATATATATCCTAGACTATGGAGTGGTGATGTCAGTGTGTGCCAAGTTTGGTGACTCTTTTGATCTAGAGTCACAAAACAGGGGTCACATCATCATGGTGTGGTGATGTCAACGTGTGCCATGTTTGATGACTCTAGGGCCTTCCCTTCCCTTGCTAGCCCTTGTTTGATTGGTTCTTCCCACTTCAGGCGTAAGTCCAAATTCACATTTACCAAATTGATTTGCCTGTAACTCCCTGACCTTTGACCCTACATTTACCAAACTAGGGTCACGTCATCAGGGTGTGGTAATGTCCACATGTGCCAAGCTTGGTGACTCTAGGGCCTTCCCTGCCCTCGCTAGACCTTGTAGGATTGATTTTTCTCACTTGAGGCGTACGACCAAATTCACATTTTCCAAATGGATTTGCCTGTAAGTCCCTGACCTTAAATCTAGGGTCACCAAACTCGGGCCACATTATCAGGGTGTAGTGATGTCAACATGTGCCATGTTTGGTGACTGTAGGACATGCCCTTGCTAGGGCTCCTATTTTGTTTCTTATGGTAAATGCAGAGAAAAGAGGAAAAACTTAATTTCCCATATGCCTTCGGCGCTATTTGCCTAACTATTTCCTGTGAATTCCTGGGAGAATAGGCCATTCAGGTGAAGCTCAAGTGTGATTGAGTGTGTCATTCACTTATCAGGAATTAGTAGTGGGAGGGAGATCCCAAGGGGGTGTTGTGATTTGAGGATGTTAAGAGAGAGCTGCTGAGACTGAAGAGACGCATTTATCTTTCTCTCCCAGATTATGGCTGTTTTCGGTGAAGTTTACCTCCGTTTGCTGTTGGAGGTGCAACGTAAGGCGTACCTGGTGGGTCTGTTTGAGGATACCAACCTGTGCGCCATCCATGCCAAGAGAGTCACGAGAATCACGCCCAAGGACATTCAGCTGGCCCACCGTATCCGCAGAGAGCGAGCTTAAGTGAAACGGAGCGCTGCCAAGTTCCCTACAACACCCAAACGGCTCTTTTAAGAGCCACCTAACCGTTTCAGTGAAAACTAGCGACTCTCCTAAGAGTCTGGAAAATGTGATGTAACAAGTTTGAGTTCTTTTTCAGTTCTAAAGCCTGTAGGCGCTTCTGAAGCACTCTAAACGCCTTTTCAGCTCCAGAGAGTATTTAAAACGACATTGTCAGTTTTGTACTGCCACGTTAAAGATTTAAATTTGTCTTGCTTATAAAAACTGTTTTCAATCATTCTTAACACATTTAACCAGTATTGAAGTCAGAATATTATTTCAGTCAGAAAAATGTTTTCCTCACAAGTTTGAGTATTTCTATAGTTCTAAAGGCTGCATGCGCTTCTAAAGCGCGCTAAACGCCTTTTCAGCGCCAGAGAGCATTCAAAACGAACTTGTCAGTTTTGTACTGAAACATTCACTTTGGTTAGCGTTTACACACTGTTTTCAACATTCTTTCTACAATTAACGAGCATCCAAGTCAGAAAATATTATTTCAGTCAGAAACATGTTTTCATTACAAGTTTGAGTGTTTCCGCAGTTCTAAAGGCTGTAGGCACTTCTAAAGCGCTCTAAATGCCTTTTCAGGGCCAGAGAGCATTCAAAAAAACATTGTCAGTTTTGTAGAGCCACGTTCAAGAAACATGTTTTCAGTACAAGTTTGAGCTCTTTTTCATTTCTAAAGCCTGTAGGCGCATCTAAAGCGCTCTAAACGCCTTTTCAGCGCCAGAGGGTATTCAAAACGACATTGTTAGTTTTGTATTGCCACGTTCAAGATTTAACTTTGTCTTGCTTATATAAACTGTTTTCAATCATTCTTTCCACATTTAACCAATATCCAAGTGAGTAAACATTATTTCAGTCATAAACATTACAAGTTTGAACATTTCTGCTGTTCTAAAGGCTGTAGGCGCTTCAAAAGCGCTCTAAACGCCTTTTCACTGCCAGAGAGCATTCAAAACGACATTGTCAATTTTGTACTGCCACGTTAAAGAGTTCACTTTGTTTAGCGTTTAGACACTGTTTTGAACTATTCTTTCTACAATTAACCAGTATCCAAGTCAGAAAATATTATTTCAGTCAGAAACATGTTTTCATTACAAGTTTGAGCATTTCTGCAGTTCTAAAGGCTGTAGGCGCGTCTAATGAGCTCTAAACACCTTTTCAGCGCCAGGGAGCATTCAAAACGACATTGTCAGTTTTGTACTGCCAAGTTAAGGAGTTCACTTTGTTTAGCATATACACACGGTTTTCAATCATTCTTTACACATTTAACCAGTATTCAAGTCAGAAAACATTTTTTCAGTCAGAAACATGATTTCATTACGTGTTTGAGCATAGCTGTAGTTCTAAAGCGCTCTAAACGCCTTTTAAGCGCCAGAGAGCATTCAAAACGGCATTGTCAGTTTTGTATTGCAACATTCAGGATTTAACTTTGTTCTGCGTATAGACACTGTTTTCAATCATTCTTTCCACATTTAACCAGTATCCAAGTCANAAAGAGTTCACTTTGTTTAGCGTTTAGACACTGTTTTGAACTATTCTTTCTACAATTAACCAGTATCCAAGTCAGAAAATATTATTTCAGTCAGAAACATGTTTTCATTACAAGTTTGAGCATTTCTGCAGTTCTAAAGGCTGTAGGCGCGTCTAATGAGCTCTAAACACCTTTTCAGCGCCAGGGAGCATTCAAAACGACATTGTCAGTTTTGTACTGCCAAGTTAAGGAGTTCACTTTGTTTAGTATATACACACGGTTTTCAATCATTCTTTACACATTTAACCAGTATTCAAGTCAGAAAACATTTTTTCAGTCAGAAACATAAAAATAAAAAAAGCGAGAGAAAAAGAGAGAAAAATATAATCCCTTTTGTATCAAACAGATTTTTTCTTTTATGTTGCAATCTCCTTAGACTGAGGAGTGGGTTTTCCTCCCCACAGGGTTCTTTTGGATTGCTGTTCTTGGCGTCTCTGTGGTATGTGAGGGTTATTTTGAGCCTCTCTGTGAAAATGCATTAGTTGAATCCAGCTAAATGTGGTCATAACAGCCTATGTAAGAAATTTCACCCATCATACAAAACATTGACAATATTTCTCAGGCGATTTCTGCCCTTTTTCCTTGGTCAAGCTGCCATCCAGTGTCAGTGGAGTAGAGGGGATCAATTCTGACTTGAAAGAAAGACAGACAGCATTAAGTCATTTAGACACACTGGAGTAAACACAATGACGACTACCTTTCTCGCAATCTGTTTTTTGTTTCTTTTTTCTTATTATTAGTTATAATGCAGATTCTGTCATACATGTCAGACAATGTACACACCTTAAGACATCCATGTATTCTCCAAATCTGTAACAATTATTTCTATTGTTTGGAATCCCAAGTACAATGCATACTTGACCCCAGAAACCCTTTGCATATGAAACATTTGCATCAAATTTTATGCCACTCTTTTGCAGTATCCATACTTTTTTCTCTTTGGATTGTTTTTGTTTTGTTCTGTTTTGGAAAAAGTTAAGGATTGAAATGGTCTCTGCAAAAGAGGAGGATTCCTTTGAATGAAAGTAATAGAAATATGAAATATGATCATTTGAAAAGAAATATCAGAATGTCTTGAAATTAACTAAGAGGCACATTGTTATGATTTACTGTATTTATAACGTGCAGTTCATCTGTGGAATTAAGATGGTTGCTTTTCATCTTAATCTAAATTCAGAATTCAGAAAATAGCTCAGATGGTAATTGAGTTTAATTTAATACTGAATTAAAACCATTATCATACAGTTAATATGAAACTCATTTCACTCCTAAATACTCTTTTCAGCATTACATTAATTAATTAATTGTTTCATAATTAATTTATGCATGCATTAATTAATTTGTTTGTTTGTTTATTTCTTCATTCACTTTTTAATGTACTGATTCAACTGATTTATTTTTTGAGTTACTGATTTACTGTATATCATGAATATGAAATCGCATTCATGTCCCGTCAGTGACTTCTGGCTTTTATTTTGAAATCAGTTCACCGGTTCACCCGGAGACCCTCCCCCAGGTCTGATATGATTGGCTTACAACTTACAGGAAGTCGAATTTGATTGGTTTACAACTTACAGGAGGTCTGATATGATTGGGCGAATGGGGGTGTCTACTTTTCACCATGAGTCAGAGGCAGCCTGCAACAGCTCATTTAAAGAGCTCTGTAAAGTTAGGTTGATATTGGATATTCGGCGGATATTCGCCTTTCGCGCCTCCTACCGCTCACAGACCACCTCCAAAAATCTCTGAAACTGCATCTTCTAAGTCGTGCTAAACCAGGGAACAAACTACAGCCATTATATTTCGTTCAAACTTCCCGATCTTTCTTTTCGCCGAGTACGTTTGATGAAAATAACCAGAATCGCTGCAGCAGGCGCTGAAGCGGCAAGGGACGGCAAGGGACCGTCTCTAAAGTGCGGTTACTGTTTTAAAAAGTACAAGATTCAGAGACACGAGGAGGCTGTTGATTTATAAAGACTTGAAACGTAGTAAAATACACAGATGATGTGAAAATCTGCTCCTTTCACACAGCTGTATAAAGAAATGCAAACATTGTAAACACAACACCAAAACCTTTACTGAGACACAACACATAAGCCTACTGCAAAATAAAATCATTTGTAATTTATTAAAACACATTTTACAAACATACTACAAGCTTTAGTTTGGTAAGATATTCAGTACTTGATTACTGATTTTTTTTTTTTAAATACGCATTGAATTACTACTCTGTGACATCTACATGACATACGGATCTAAAATCACTTACTAACATAATAACATACTACAACCATTAGTTTGGTAAGAGGCGAGTTGGCATTAAAGGCATTAAATGAATACTGTGAGACATCCATATAATATACAGATCTAATATTACTTGTAGTGTACAGACATTCATCTGACAAACATATTACAACCTTTGATTTTTAAGATATACTGTGGTTAATTTTTAGCACATTTTTAAAAGTACTAACTTAGTACTATGAAACATCCATATGATGCACAGATCTTAGATTGTTTGTAGTAAAAGGAGACCCATCTGACAAACATACTACAACCTTTAGTTTGGTAAAATATACCATGACTGATTTTTAGTTAATTTTTGAAAGTCATTTTCAAGTATTAAATGAGTACTATGAGACATCCATATGACATACAGATCTAAAATCACTTGTAGTATTCAGTGACCCATCAGACAAACATACTACAACCTTTACTTTGGTAAAATATACTATGGTTGATTTTTAGATATTTTTTAAAAGTAATTTTAAAGTATTAAATTAATACTGTGAAACTTCTGTATGACATTCAGATCTAAAATCACTTGTAGTATGCAGTGACCCATCTGACAAACATACTACAACCTTTAGTGTGGTAAAATATACCATGATTGGTTTACAGTTAATTTTTAAAGTAATTTTAAAGTTTTAAATTACTATTATGAGACATCCATATGACATACAGATCTAAAATCACTTGTAGTATTCAGCGACCCATCTGACAAACATACTACAACCTTTACTTTGGTAAAATACACCATGATTGATTTTTAGTTAACTTTTGAAAGTAAATTTAACTAAAAAATTACTACAACGAGACATCCATATGATGTACAGATCTACTATTGCGTGTAGTATATAGAGACCCATCTGCCGAACATACTACAACTGTTAGTGTTTGAATTTAGTTCATTTTTCAAAGTATTAAATTACTACTATGAGACATCCATATGACTGAGACTCATCTGACGAACATACTACAACCCCTGCAAAAATCATGGAATCACCACTCTTGGAGGAAGATCTTTCAGTTGTTTAATTTTCTAGAAAAAAATAAATCACAGAGACACGCCAAAAAACTGTCTTTTTTCAAAACCTTCTGGCATTAAGAAACAATAAAAAACAAAGAAGTATAATTGTTGTAGTCAGTCACAATTGTCTTTTTAGACACACCAGAGATTTTCAACTCTGGTTTTGAGATCTTGAGTATTTGCAGGCCATGCTATTGACCTTATATGTCTTTCTTGAAGGAATGTTTTCATGTCATTTGCCCTATGGCAAGATGCATTATCATCTTGAAAAATGAAATCATCATCACCAAACATCCTTTCAGCTGACGGAATAAGAAAAGTGTCCAGAATTTCAATATAGATTTTGGCAATTATCGGTGGTGTAATGACTGCCATCGACGTCCACCGACTTGTTTCTCATTTGTTTTGTTGTGCAGTTTCTGTTTTTGAGACATGTTGCAAGTTTTCTATCTTGACGCTTTGATGTTTTCCTTGGTTCACCCGTATGTAGTATGCAGAGACCCATCTGACAAACATACTGCAACCTACATTTTTTAAGATATACTGTGGTTAAATTTTAGTGAATTTCTAAAACAAAGCAATATCTTAATATTATGAGACATCTACATGCCAAACAGATCTAATATTGCTTGTAGTATACAGAGACCCATCTGATGAACATACTACAACCTTTAGTCTGATATGATGTACTGTGGTTGATCTTTAGTTGATTTTTATAGGTACTGAAATAAAAAAGATAATGCTATGAGACATCCATATGACATACAAATGTAATATTGTTTGTAGTATACAGAGACCCATCCGACGAACATGCTACAACTTTTAGTACTGTGGTTGATTTTTAGTTGATTTTTATAAGTACTACAATAAAAAGAAATACCGCTATGAGACATCCATATGGCGTACAAAAGTAATACTGCTTGTAGTATATAGTGAGCAATTGCTACTAATCTTTTAAATTAATATTAATATTAATTTATTAATTAATTATTAATAATTAACTTATTAATTATTTTTTTTATTAATTCAGCTTTTGCTAGAACTTCATTATTTTTACACAGTATTTTTGTAATTTATACCTTAGTAAAAAAGGTACAAAAATAACAGTCTACTAAAAACCTGTAACACAAACAGAAGAAAAACAAAATGTTGCTATTAAATGTTATTTTGAAGTATTAGTGTAAAACATGGTACACTTTTGCCTAATTCAAAATTTACAATAATTGACAATAATTTAACTCAGACAGAACCTTATTTATACACAGACGTGGGGGATGCCCTGAAATGAATGGTTCCTCAATGTTTCCTTAATAAAGAAAATGATTCTATATATAACCATGAACAATCAAAGAACCATGTGCATGATTGAAAGGACTTTTTTTCAGCATAACAGGGTTCTTCAGATGCATGGCAAATGTGCTATAGTAGGGTTCTATATCGCATCAAGAAGAGTTCTATTGTTACAAGCGTTAATTAAGATAACTTAAACAAAGAAAGACGTATTGATAAATTCCTGTAGTAGGCTTGCAAGACGCGTCTTTGTATGTTACACATGATTTTTAATCTGTATATCATACAGATGAGTCACATTTGGAAGTTTTTACAAAAAAATCTACGTACTGAGAGAAAAAAAACTAACATACTTCATTAAACATATTAAAATAAAAAATGCAGGAATTAAAATGCCAGCCAGAAACATATATATTCAGAATGTTACTTTTTATAAATTGCAATATTAGTGAGTACATTTATGACAGTATTTAGCCATCACTGGTTACTAAACAAAAGGTTGTACTATGTTCGTCAAATGGTTTTCTTTATGTTACAAGCAATATTAGATACTACAAGCAATATTAGGCCTAGACCTGTATGTCACCATAGTATTTTATTATATATAAAAATTAAATAAAATTCAACTATGGTATACTTTACCAAACTAAAGGTTGTAGTATGTTCGTCAGATGGATCTCTGTACAGTACAATTGATTTTAGATCTCTATGTTATATGGATGTCTCATTGTATTCATTCATGGCTGTAGTTTGTTCACTGCTTTACCACGACTTAGAAGATGCAGTTTCAGAGATTTTTGGAGGTTGTCTGTGAGCGGTAGGAGGCGGGAAAAGCGAATATCCGCCGAATATCCAATATCAACCTAACTTTACCGAGCTCTCCAAGAGCCGTTTTGCTGGTTTCACTGCCGACTCTGCTTTGCCATTACTTTGAGGATTTGTGGGTGACGATGTCACACACTCAAAGGCCCAGTCTTTGCTGAACTGCTTGAATTCCCAGGAGCGGTACTGTGGACCATTATCTGAAACTACGACGTCTGGGGTATCATGTCGTGCAAAGTGAGCTTGCAGCTTGTGAATAACAGTGGTTGAACTAGTCTCCGGAAGATGGCCGACCGTGATCAGATAGTTTCTGCCATTGATTGTAAATAGGTCTGTGCCAACTTTTGCCCATGGCCTCAGCCATTAGCGTACGAATGGTCACTTTCTTCCCTTTGGCTGATTAGCATGCAGTAGCTACTGCTTTAATTTCAGCTAATTGTGCTGATCAAGGTTGTGGAATACAATCTTTAAATAGTGTCTTCAGTTTTTGGTTATAATGGACTACAGCATATCCTGCTACATTTCCTTCAGGACCTCTGAGGGATGGACCATGTACGAAGATAATTTGATCATTCTTTAACAATGGCTCACTTTCCAAATCCTGTCTAGGTTTCAGAAAGGCCTTAGTTACCCTGCGGTTAGGCCAGCCGCCTTTCGCTAAAACACGGTTGAACTAACCGCACGTTTGCAATTTTCGTGCGTGGCTTCTATACACTTAACGGTCACAGCACAGACCTTAAGAAAAAGCCCTTAGAACAGAACTACAGATATCAGTATAGAGTTCATTATACTATGTATGTATGAACTGATGAAGTGTGCCCCAAATGTGCCTATTGTAATTTGTAGTAGTGAAATATCACATCATCAAATGGATATTTCTAATAAGAAGTCCATAAAGCCAACATATTTCAGGATAGAGTTCATTATGCTATGTACATTTGAATTATGAAGTTATTCTACTGGGTAGTTTTGAAGTTAATGGCATCCAAAATCCACAAATGTGTCAGTTGTGTTTCAGTGATAAGTCAAATTTAACACATTACCACATGGTTATTTCTAATAAGTAGTCCATAAAGCCAACAGATATCAGTTCAGATTTAGTTCAGTTCAGTTTATTATACTATGCACAACTAAATTATGAAGTGATTTTACTGTGCAGTTAATAAGTAAATGGCTTCCAAATTCCTTAAATGTGTCAACTATATTTTAATGATAAGTGAAATATTATCACATTATAAAATGGTTATTTTTAATAAATGGCCCATAAAACCAAAAGATATCAGTTCAGAGTTTATTATACTATGTATGCATGAATTATGAAGTGATTGTACTCTACACTTTTTAAGTAAAGGTCATCCAAAATGCCCAAATGTGTCAACTATATTTCAGTATTAAGTCAAATTCATCATATTATAAAATGGTTATTTCTA
>JAVGWN010001802.1:0-11885 GCA_034552555.1 Semaprochilodus insignis | reverse complement strand
CTCACCAGAATCCAGGAGGAGCTGGTAAATGAAAACGTCCTCCTGAGACTGGACATGCTGGAGAACGAGCTGCATCCTTACTAACTCACTTATTCACTCACTCACTCATTCCCTTACTCAATCAATTATTCCCTTACTCACTCACTCACTCATTCCCTTACTCAATCAATTATTCCCTTTTTTACTAACTCACTTATTCACTCACTCACTCATTCCCTTACTCAATCAATTATTCCCTTATTCACTCACTCACCTATTCCATTACCTGATCACTTATTCCCTTACTCACTCACTCACTCATTCCCTTACTCACTTATTTACTCATTTAGTAAATTTTCTCATTCCCTTACTCAATTATTCCCTCACTCACTCATTTACTCACTCACTCACTCATATACTCACTCACTTATGCACTCACTCGTTCCCTTACCCAATCACTTATTCCATGAGTTACACACTCATTCCCTTACCCAATCACTCACAAATCCCCTTACTCAATTACCTATTCCCTTACTCACTCACTCTCTCACGCACTTATTCCCTTATTCACTCACTCTCAGTAACTCATTTTTCCCTTACTCACTCCCTTTCTCCCTTATTCACTTACTAACACTCACTCACTCTCAGTCACTCACTTACTCCATTAGTCAATCAACTATTCCCTTAATCAATTCTCTTACTCACTTATGCCCTTATTCACTCACTCTAAGTCATTCACTCTCACTCACTCACTCACTCAGTCTGTCACTCATTTATTCCCTTACTCACTCAATCTCACAGTCACTCACTTATTCCCTTACTCACTCACTCTCTCTCAATCACTTATTCCATTACTCATTCACTCTCTCACTCACTTATTCCATTACTCACTCACTCTCTCACTCAATTATCTCCTTATCACTCACTCATATATATATATATATATATATATACACACACAAAATGTTCTAAGTAAATATATTTCTAAAGGTGCTATTGACATGAAATTCTCACCAGATGTTGGTAAAAACTCATCCAATCCACACATGCATAGAAATCAAACCATAGATGTCCATAAATTAAGTTATGTGTAATAATGAGAAATGACACAGGGAAAAAGTATTGAACACGCTTACTGAAATGTATTTAATACTTGGTATAAAAAGCCTTTGTTGGTGATGACAGCTTCAAGACGCCTCCTGTATGGAGAAACTAGTCACATGCATTGCTCAGGTGTGATTTTGGCCCATTCTTCCACACAAACACTCTTCAAATCCTGAATGTTCCGTGGGCTCCTTCTATGAACTCTGAACTTTAGTTCCTTCCATAGATTTTCAATTGGATTCAGGTCAGGTGATTGGCTGGGCCATTCTAGCAGCTTTATTGTCTTTCTCTGAAACCAACTGAGAGTTTCCTTGGTTGTGTGTTTGGGATCATTGTCTTGCTGAAATGTCCACCCTCGTTTCATCTTCATCATCCTGGTACATGGCAGCAGATTTTTATCAAGAAGGTCTTGGTACATGTGTCCATTCATCCTTTCTTCACTTATATGAAGTGTGATCAGTGTCATTTGGTTGTCTTGATCTGCATTTGGCTAAAGCGCTGGCCTGAGGGAAGACGCTGGAACAGGTGATGGCCAGGGTGTGTTGGATCAGTGATGATCTTCTCTGCACGCTTCTTGGTTCTGGAAGTGTGCAGATCCAGCACAGAGTGGGTAGTTTGACTCAAGTGGTCTCCTCTGCAGACCTGATGATGCACTGCAGTCTGTGAGTGTCATGTTTGGTGGCTGAGCTGCCCCACACTCTGATGGACGTGGTGATAACAGATTCTATGGTGGCAGTGTAGAACTGTACCATCAGCTCCTGGAACAGGTTGAAATTCCTCAGCTGACACAGGAAGTACATCCTCTGTTGGGCTTTCTTGATGATGGAGCTGATGTTGCAGTCCCACTTCAGGTCCTTGGTGATTGTCGTACCCAGGAACTTGTGAGACTCCACAGCCATCACAGTTCTGTCCAGGATGGTGAGTTCTGAAAGGGCTGGGGGGCTTCTCCTGAAGTCCACTGTCATCTCCACTGTTGCTGTGCTCAGCTCCAGGTTGTTCTGGTTGCGCCAGAGAACTACCTGATCAACCGTCCATCTGTAGGCAGACTCGTCATTGTCCTGGATGAGACCAATGTCATATCGTCTGCAAACTTCAGGATTTTGACGGAGGGGTCCATGGAGGTACAGTCGTTTGTATACAGTGAAAAGAGCCATGGGGACAAAACACAAGTTTGAGGAGCTCCTGTGCTGGTTGTCGTGGTTCCTGAGATAATTTTCCCCAACCTCACCTGCTGCTCTCTGCCGGTGAGAAAGTTTGTGATTGAGGCTGGCACATTGAGTTGGGTCAGTTTGCTGTGTAGCTGTCCTGGAATGATAGTAGTGAAGGCTGAGCTGAAGTCCAAGAATAGAACTCTTGCATAAGTGTTTGGATGGTCGAGGTGCTGAAGGATGGGATGAAGTCGCATACTCACTGTGTCGTCCACCGACCTGTTGGCCCGGTATGCAAACTGCAGAGGGTCCAACAGGGGGTTAGTGATGTCCTTCAAGTGACTGAGAACCAGTCTCTCAAAGGTTTTCATGACTCCAGAGGTCAATGCAACAGGTCTGTAGTCGTTCAGTCCAGTGATGGTTGCCTTTTTGTGGAGTATTGGGTATTATTGTGGAGCGTTTGAAGCAGGATGGTACAGCACACAGCTCCAGTGACCTGTTGAAGATCTTTGTGAAGACAGGTGCAAGCTGGTCTGCGCAGTGCAGGCTGGAATAGCGAGCAGTACAGGCTGGCTACTCCTGTGTGGGCTAGCTGTTAACTTAGTTGGTGCTATTTATTTTTTTCTGAGGAGTTTATCAGTTCCTCTTCTGGACTTGGTATTTTCCAGTAACTGATCATGTGATGTTCCTCACATTGAGATCTATGAAACATGCTGCTGCATATTGTAGAGTTTTTCAGAGGTTTACCGGACGTTGTTGCAGTTGCTAGACTACAAAGGAAGAACTGAGTGAGCCAATATTCTACAACACCACCTGAGGCAGATCAGTGCTGTGGTGTCACACAAATTGGTCCTAAATGCACTTGTTTAAACCATACACCCTTGAGCCCTTGAGGACAGCTTGCTATCTGGGACTGGGCGTCTCTAACCTGCAGAACGAGCCTTCATCGTGAAAATAATTTGCTATATTCAATATTAGAGCAAGACAAAAAAGGGTCAGGTGCACTGCTTTTTCAGTGTTTATGGGCACTAAAGCTGCGTTTGGGTGCTAATCGGATTGTTGTACATACCACAGGATTAACTAATAATTACGACTGAACTGCAATTGAATGCTTGTTCATAGACACGACCACCACACGAAAAAAGCATGACGCAATCCTGCTCTTTCTTTGCGGTGTTACTAAGCATATAGACACACCAGGTATAGTTTTTCACTCATGTGAAAGGTGAAAGGTCACATTATACACTACATCGTAGATCTCGGGTTTACCCTTTATAAATATGACTGTCAGTCATCTGAATGCATTTTACAAGTGGGAAAATGGGTATTTCCCAGTTTCTGACACCACTTGAACGTAGCATAACCTTAGGTAAGGTACTGCTGTCACAATAACACTGAACAACAGCACATGCACAGTCAAAACAACACATGTATTTCAACCTGGCCGTTCTCATTTAGGTTGCATGGACAAAAATTAGATTTGTATCAGTTCCAGCACCACATACGACAGCATCAAATTGTGCATTCTTATTCATAGCTGAGAGTGCAGGTTTGATTGGCATGCGGTGACTGGGCTGTATTTCCACTCATCTGAGTGACTGTTGTTGAGGCGATTTCCATGAAGGTTCGGTTGGTTGGTGGTGCAGTTGTCCTACAGCTTTCAATATCTGAAAGAGATAGCACCAGCATTGCTATGACACGGTCTCAAAAAAGTGCCACATGCAAATGATCTGATAGCATTTTAAGATCTAAATGAGCACAAGACAGCTTTGATTTGACATCCCGGCCCAGTGTAGGCATGTCAGTGTGTCAGAATGTGAGAGAATGAGAGAGCCGTTTTGTCTATAAATAATAACATGCTTTCTGAGTGTATAGAGATATATTAAGGTGTATATAATAAGGCAGCAGGGCACTCAATTCTGATTGATGGGAAAGCCAGAGCTAAGGGGTCAAGAGGGAGTGCAAATAATGATTGGGAAAGTTCCCCACCTAAATGTAAAGGTTGTGGGCATATTTGATTGGAAACTGTATATTTGACATATTATACATAATATATGTATAATACAAAAGTATCATACAACTGATCACTAACGAGGAGCAGGGGTTTCCAAATAGTAATATTTGGTTTCCTATTTAATACCAAGACCCATAGACAGAAGTAGTGTTTGCCCTGTGACACAACGGCTATAATGTAACATGTAAAAAAAAAACAAAAAAAAAAACACTAAAGAAGTGTAACCTTTTCCATACACTTTTACTCCACTTGCTATTCTTTCAATAACAAATGCAGTTGCACACAATGATAAAAGAAAGAAAGACGCATATTCCTGCATTGGTGAGATTGTGGAACAGAAAAATATTATATTAATATATTAAAATATTAATATTAATAATTAGTTTTATGTAATATGTTTTATGCAAAACCGCATCTCTAAAACTTTGCATGTGAATACAAAAATGGTCTTAGCTTTTCATGTTAGCTGACGTAAAGACATTTCATTCCAAGTGACTCTGGAGCATTTCTTTTGGTCTGTCCATCTTGAAATTTTTAGATTATGTAAATGACCGCTGGTGTGTTCAAATGGCATAGAAAAATAAAAATCACCAAAAACGGAGACACATTTCTTAAGCACACAAAGCTTTGAGCGAGATAATTACGCATTACTAACATTGCCGGTTGCTGGATCCTTGATACTGTACGGTGCAGAAACTGTACGGTGAGTCACCTTCTCTTACTTGCTGGCATACCAGCAAGCATGGGTGATTAAATGTATGGGCTTATGTGGGCTGAAGACCAGGAGCTGCCCTGAGTCATTTAGGACCTCTGATTTTTTTATTTGCTCTCTATCACCTGGGCCTACCCAGATTGCAGGCTTATCCAATCAAATGAAGAATGAATATTATAATAATGTGCAATTTTAAAGATTTGTTTTTCTGTGAGAGCTCTTGCTGTATTATCACTGTCAGGTTCAGGGAACCAGGCGCGACGCCAGCAGATCCAAGAGACAAACAGAGTTTATTAAGCTGGTCAGAAACGTCACGCAGCAGCAAAGGATGTGTCACAAACGGATCAACCACGGGAGTGAGGAGTCAAGCGCAGGTTTAATAAGATAAAGCGCAAAGTCCAAACAAACCAGGTCCAGTACCAGAAAATCAGTCCAAAATACACCAAACAAGAAGGCAGCCGACAAACACGAACAAAGTACCAAAACCATAAACCAAAGCAAGGAATCAAAACCAGAAAAGCAGTAACTACAAAGCACGGTTCAGAATTGCAAGGCTAGCCAATACAAGACTTCACAATGAACGAAGGATAACATGGAGCATATAAACACACAAAATGGCCTCTGATTACAATCAGGTGAGAAACCAAGGGCTAAAATTCAGGTGAGAGCGACCTCTGTGGGCAGGGAAGGGAAACAGCAGCAGGAGATGTGACAGGATGGTACAGCAGTAACGGGGGCAATTGCAGGGCATAAGCCTATAGGACAGGCAAGGGTCGAAACAAATTAGTCAATACAGCCAATCAAATCAGAAAATCAAATCAAATCAAATTTATTTATATAGCGCTTTTCACAACTGATGTTGTCTTAAAGCAGCTTTACAGTAATTCAGTAATAATTAATTAAGGAGAGAAAAGAAAGAAGCCCCCGGTGAGTAAGCCAGAGGCGACAGTGGCAAGGAAAAACTCCCTCAAGCAGAAGGAAGAAACCTTGGGAGGAACCAGACTTACACGGGGGGAGCCATCCTCCTCTGGTCAAAACTACAATTTGAAATTGTTCAAAGTAACATCAACTGAGTATTTAATTATGCTGATCTAGTCATAGTGGTGACAATGAAGTTAATGAAGAAATAATTGTGAAATAAAAGTCCGGTGCAGGTAGCAATAGCGGAAAATTTTAGTCTGCAGCGGGAAAGCCTAGTTAGTCCTTATCAGCGTTAGGCCGGGCAGGTAAGCAGCTGGTTAGGGGCAGGTAGCAGGGAAACCTGATCAATCTTCCTTTAACGTCTGGCTGGGCAAGTAGGCAGCTTGTCAGAGGCNGCGCTTTTTACAACTGATGTTGTCTTAAAGCAGCTTTACAGTAATTCAGTAATAATTAATTAAGGAGAGAAAAGAAAGAAGCCCCCGGTGAGTAAGCCAGAGGCGACAGTGGCAAGGAAAAACTCCCTCAAGCAGAAGGAAGAAACCTTGGGAGGAACCAGACTTACACGGGGGGAGCCATCCTCCTCTGGTCAAAACTACAATTTGAAATTGTTCAAAGTAACATCAACTGAGTATTTAATTATGCTGATCTAGTCATAGTGGTGACAATGAAGTTAATGAAGAAATAATTGTGAAATAATAGTCCGGTGCAGGTAGCAATAGCGGAAAATTTTAGTCTGCAGCGGGAAAGCCTAGTTAGTCCTTATCAGCGTTAGGCCGGGCAGGTAAGCAGCTGGTTAGGGGCAGGTAGCAGGGAAACCTGATCAATCTTCCTTTAACGTCTGGCTGGGCAAGTAGGCAGCTTGTCAGAGGCGTGCAGCAGGAAAGCCTCAGTATCAAGCCGGACCGGAGGGCAGCCATTAGCTCGGTAAAGAGAGACAGTTAGTTCTGTTTGGGACTATTTACAGAACACAGGAAGTATGAACATTTCCAGAGTGTGGCAGCAACTCCGGCAAAAGGACAGAACCAGAAGGTAACACAGTCTTGGGAGCCCCCTGAAACACTGGCATCCATCCGCTTCACCGTCAACTGAGTGATCGTGTGCAGTGGCGGGACGACAACACCAGCATCTCAGTTTATCATAAAACCCTCTGCCCATGAACCCCTGGATCTGCAACCTTTATTTAAGGGGGGATATTAATGACCAAGAGCTAAGCTAAACAAGTACGTTTTTAACCTAGACTTAAAGAATGAGACTGTGTCTGAGTCCCGGACATTTTCTGGAAGGTTATTCCATAGATGGGGGGCTTTATAAAAGAAGGCTCTTCCCCCTGCTGATACCTTATTAATTTTAGGAACTAATAATAAGCCAGCACCCTGTGACCTTAGTAAACGACAAGGTTCATAATAGGAAATAAGTTCTCGCAGGTAATCAGGAGCGAGCCCGTGTAGGGCTTTACATGTTAATAGATTAATTTTATAATCAATACGGAATTTAACTGGCCAGGGAGCCACTGGAGAGCTGACAAAACTGGGCTGATATGATCAAATTTTCAGGTTTTAGTAAGGACCCTAGCTGCAGCATTTTGAACTAGTTGAAGTTTACTTAAGTTCCTATTAGAACATCCTGACAGTAGTGAGTTACAGTAGTCTAGTCTGGAGGTAATAAAAGCATGTACTAATTTTTCTGCATCATGCAGGGATAATGCATTTCTTAGCTTAGCGATGTTACGGAGATGAAGGAAAGCTACCCTAGTAATATTATCTATGTTTTGATCAAATGATAAATCAGAGTCAATTATGACAACAAGGTTTTTAGCTACTGAGCCGGATATAATTGGGAAGTCGGCGAAATTTAACATTAAGTCTGATAGTTTCTGTCTTGCGGCTTTTGGACACAGAAGGAGAACCTCTGTTCTATCAGCATTAAGATGGAGAAAATTTTGCGACATCCAGCATTTCACATCTCTTGCTCAAGCCTCAATTATCTCTAGTTTGGGTTTGTCATCGGGTTTGGCTGATATGTATAGCTGGGTATGATCTGCATAGCAGTGAAAGTTAATGCCATGTTTACTTATAACTGTGCCCAGTGGCAGCATATATAGAGTAAATAATAGTGGTCCTAAAATGGAGCCTTGTGGGATTCCATATTTCACTTTTGTATGATTGGAAGAGACATTGTTTACTTCTACAAACTGATAGCGATCGGTTAGGTAGGATCTGAACCATGATAAAGCTGTTCCTGAGATTCCAACCCTATTTTCTAATCCTTCTAGTAGGATATTGTGGTCTACTGTGTCAAAAGCTGCACTGAGATCGAGAAGAACTAACAAAGATACAAAGCCTTAATCAGAAGCAAGAAGGAGATCATTTGTAATTTTAACTAGGGCTGTTTCAGTGCTGTGGTGGGCCCTAAAACCAGATTGGAACTTTTCATATATATGATTCTTATGTAGATATAAACATAATTGTCGTGCCACGGCCTTTTCTATGATCTTAGATAGAAATGACAGAAATAGGTCTGTAGTTAGACAGTACACTAGGATCAAGATTTGGTTTCTTGATCAGAGGTTTAATAACTGCTAATTTACAAGTTTTGGGCATGTGACCCATTGTAATGGATGAGTTAACTAACATTAGCAAAGGTTCAGTTATAACTGGTAGTACTTCTTTGAGTAATTATGAAGGAACTGGATCTAGTGCACAAGTTGTACAATTTAACAAAGAGATCATTTTCTCCAATTCTTGCTCTGGAAGCGGATAAAAAGCTTCAAGCATTTCTTCTAAGATTTCTTTTGTTCGCTATGAGCCAAACCAGATGACAGACAGGTTTGATGTAATATTAGGGGTTGAATGTTTAGTTTAATATTCTCAATTTTATTATTAAAGAAATCCATAAAGACATTACTAGTGAGGTTTGCTGGAATCTGAGGTTCAGCACCTGCCAGATTTTATTAAGTTTAGAAATAGCACTAAAAAGAAATCTAGGATTGTTTTTGTTATTCTCAATCAGTGAGGCTAAATATGCTGAGTGTGCTTTAGTGAGTACCCTAATGTACTCGAGAAGGCTGTGCTTCCAGGCACAGTGGAATACTTCCGCCATTTCCGCTCTAATTTACGTACTGTTTGTTTTAGGTTACAAGTTTGGTCCTTGTAACACGGGGCGAGCTTTTTTTGTCGGTCCCTTTTCAATTTGAGTGGTGCTACACTATCTAGAGTTGATCTACAAGTATTTTCTAAGCAGTCGGTTAACCTGTCTAGCTCCACTGGATCTGATGGAGAGTGAGCTAAGGTCGATAAGTCTGGGAGGATTTCTATAAACTGTGTAGCGGTAGATGATGTTATTGAGCGCTTCATACAGTGACGCGGGGACGAGCGAGTATTAAGGCTAAGATGTAACTCAAATGAAATCAAATAATGGTCGGAGACTGCTGAGGTTTGAGGGAGCGTATTTAGGTTGTCTATGTTAATACCCAGAGTCAAAACTAAGTCTAGGGTGTGATTACAATAATGAGTAGGCCCTGCTACATTTTGAGTAATGCCGACAGAGTCTAAGACTGATGTAAAGGCCTTTTTTAGTGGATCATCAGCCTTTTCAAAGTGAATGTTGAAGTCTCCTACAATTATTACTTTATTACTGCACACTGCTAAGCTCACTGCAAAGCCACTGAATTCATTTAAGAAATCTGAGTAGGGTGCTGGAGGTCTATAAACATTAAGTAACGAGAATGCATTCTTATTTGTGCCCGGATTAGTTATATTAATAGAAAGAATCTCAAAAGAGTTGAAGGTATCATAGTGTTTCTGGTTAATCTCTAAGGTATTTCCGTAGATTACACATACTCCACCTCCTCTGCCTGATAATATGGGTCTATATACATAATTATAGCCCACAGGGGTGGCTTCGTTTAATGCTAAGTACTCGTCAGGTCGAATCCAAGTTTCTGTGAGACACAGAACATCCAATTTCTGGTCGCTTATAATTTCATTTACGATAGCTGCTTTAGAACTGAGCGATCTGATATTGAGTAAGACAAATTTCAGGTCTGCCGTGTTACTGCTACAGTTTAAATGAGAGGTTTGAATACTAAGCAAATTTTTGGAACGAACTATTTGAGTTTTTCTACGATTGTATTTAACACGGGGCACAGACACAGTCTCAATTCTATTGGACCTAGATGACTGAAGGCGGCTCGCAGACGGTGGGTTTAGCCTGTTTGTCTGCGACCTGGTCTTGGCTCCGGTTTGTCAGCAGCTGCTTACACTGCTCTGCGCCGTAAGCCTGCTGTATGCCTCAGCGCCGCGCCACATTGGGATGGGGCCAGAGCAAATTACGGCATCAGACATCGCCTGGGCCAGTTTAACCACCTCCTTAATATTAACTTTAGTCACTTCGGACTGCCGCAGATGAAAATCGTTGGTCCCTACATGGATTACTATCCTCGAATATCTCCTATTAGCTAACAGCCTAAGGTTGCCGGTAAACAGCTAACTGTAACCGCTGGAGTCGCTAAAGGACTAGCTAATTTCACGTGTCGGACGATGGAATCTCCTATGACCAGAGTACTTTTAACAGGCTCCTCAGCGGGTGCTTCACTGAGCGGGGCAATCGAACAGGAGTGGTGTTCTGGTGGGCTGGCGTTAGCTTTAGCCTTCGCTTTATGGCTATGCTGCCGAGACGTCACCCATACGCCCTGCTGTGAGGAGTCGCGGGGGCACTAACTCTGCCTGGTGCGTCCACAGCTACAACTGAATCCTGCTCTCTATCCCTTAATAAAGAGTGGACGCGACGTTCTAAGCTTTCCACTTTCGCCACGAGAGAAGTAATTAACTGGCACTTTTCACAAACACCATCACTACCATTATCACTAAAAGTGGCGCAAGGGTCTAAACTAAACATGCCACACTCTGAGCAGGCAAACAACCCAACACCAGCCATGGATAAAACAGAAACTTACCGCATTTAGTCGATTTAGGAACTTACACGGAAGGCAGACTTTACTGCAGGGACAAACAGCTACTCCTCTCGTCTATACTTTACTGCACGGAAAAACAGCTTCTCTTCTCGTGGTTTCTCTAGACGTATCTCAGAGATGTGATAAGTGAGCAGTATCCTCCGAAGCCTGTAGTTTTAGTTTATCAAGCAGTTTCTCCTCTCCTCTTGTCTGTAGCAGGGACAAACCTGTGAAAATAGTCTACTATATCAATCTAGAAACGACTGAAAATGTATTCATAAAAGCTGATTTTAATTTTTGGCTGAGTCGCTTTGCTTTGTAGTTATCATCAGGTGCACCCTGGGGTGGAAAAGGTTGTGAAGTCTTGCTGTGGAGTATATGACTTTCCACCAATCCTAAGTCAAAAAGCTGAAACAGGCTTCAGGAAAATGTCAAAGCACACGGCTAACATTACCTCAGTAGCTACATTACAGATAGGACACACTATGGCGGTATGTTTTGTCTTTGATTATTAGATACAGATTTTTAAGCTTGCTGTCTTTGTACATCTCAGCTTACTGTTTTAACTCACCTGGCTACATCATCTGGGCAGGTGCATTTGTGGGGAGCAGTGGCTGCTTCACAGTGAAGGTGCTGCAGTGTTGTATTTTCAAACATCAGTTTTGCTTAATTTATGGATTTATCATGTTTTTCCCCTGTTTTCTGGTTTCTTATTCGCCAGCTTCTATTTGAATTCTCCTTCCACCTTAAATGGTGCAGCAGTTACAGGTAACAGAGTGGTAGTGGTCTTAAATGGAATGTGGCTCCATTTAAGATGGAAAAGGAAATTCAAAAGTGAACCAAGCAAAGCTAGAAAATAGACTAAGTGCACATTTCCAATCCTGACTGACTATGGCTTTAATTGTTTGGTTCTGGGTTTAAGTTCATGTGGAAACAGAGTGCTGAAGTCCCTGCCTGGCAGGTGAGTTGTAAGTACCTTCATTAAAAACAAAGGTTTCATGTTTTTTGATGTAACTAGACCCCCATGCATGTTAAAGAGTCCCTGCCAACAAGGTA
>JAVGWN010001801.1:0-11886 GCA_034552555.1 Semaprochilodus insignis | reverse complement strand
ACCGAAATGCTCCTTATAACTTCAGTGTAAGTAAGACTTAAAAAAGGTGGATAAATACAAACGTCCTGTTTCTTTTTCTGACATCACAAACATTAAAAATGTCATTTTACAGCTTAGTTTGGGCTTGTGGAGTGTAGACTGGGATGTGAACTGTACCCTTATGAACCGTTGACGCGACGACTTGTTTACAACCTACATCAACATCTTTTAAACTTGAAAACATGAAAACAAGGAAAGAAGAAGTCTGTTTTTCCAGGATATGGGCCCTTTAACGGCACATCCGTGCTCATTTGTACTGGTTTGGCTCTCGGGAACGCGCATCATGACGTAAGCGTCTCTGCCGCGCGGTGATGATGGCGGTGCGTGAACGCGCAGTTAAAGAGTAATGGCTGCTCTGGATCGGCGGGTGCCTTGTCTCGACGACTTCGTGGGCCAAAGCTGGAGTGTTTGGGCGGAAAGAATCAATCTGACAGCATCGGACGGTGAGTGCCGGCGCCGCTGCACACGTTTGTCGACGTCCCGGCGGGAAAAGTCGCTCGGATGCGGTTTATTTTCGTTGGAAAAGGCACGGCATCCCTAACCATGTTACCCAAACAAAGGACCTGCCGGGTCCTAGCGCTGGCCGGGTAGCGCGCCTCCTCAGCCGGGAGACTTCATCTTGAGAGAGCCTAACAGTGGTTTTTAAGTTCATTCCCAGCCATGTGAAGGGCTAATGTGGTGTGGGGGTGCGGGGAGCTTCGTTTAGCGAAGTCAAAGTGTTTTATTTCTCCTCCGGAAGGGAGGCTGTGCAGTCCGACAACTTTCTGCACTGCTCAGGCTAACTTTAGCTTTAGCCGCCGAGCTAGCTAGCAGCTCTGAGGGAGACTTCTCTATCTACGTCCAGCAGCGCGGCGGCTGAAGCTACACTAGTTTACCGCCTGTGTATATAACAAGCCCCCCCGGCTATAGGCTGGTTGTGCTTCTTTATGGCGGCCAGCTCTAGTTTACTGCAACTAGCCAGTCGCCGGTGGTGGCGGAGGAGGAGGAGTTTTGATGTTATCGCTAGTAGCCATCACGGAGCTCTAGTTAGCATAGCTAGCTAGCTTCGGGAGGAGGCTGGTTTGTGAAGCGGCGGCCACTTTTCAAACGTCTCCCACAACTAGACCCCATGACCTTAAACCGTGAATCAGTTTTCCCGTAGGGTTACAGTGCTGTGGAGGGGCTTTACGACCTCCCCCTCCTCTCTGTGCCGCCCGTTGAGGCAGCAGGGTGGTCGATGTCTTAGCCCTGCTGCTAGCTGCTGGAAAAAATGTGTTCCGTGTTCGTATTGTCTGGCAACCCTCCCAGCTCGGTGCCCGCTGCTCAAGTGGGTTTGGTGGGACTGTGGTGGGCCTCCCACCCACCTGAACACCTTCAGCAGTACTTTAGTACACTGACCTCCCTCTGCCCCACCCAGAGGAAGATGTACCAGACCGTCATTTCTCAGAATTCCCCAGCAAACCACATTACAGTTTTCCCTCCCTTACCATCAACCAGACTTGCTCTAAATCCATCTTTAGACCTGAAGTACAGGGGGCCCAATCCTGGTCCTGGAGATCTACCACCACCACCTTGTAGAGTTTAGCTCCAGTCCCAATCAGACACACCTGATCCAGGTAATGAAGGCCTTCAGGGGGGGATCTGAACGTTGGAGCCAGCTGAGTTGGAGGCTGGTTAGATCTCCAGGACCAGGATTGAGCACCCCTGACTGAGGAGGAATTCCTGTGTGTACACCAAGATGCATTTTTCCGCCTCACGCCGGGTCGCACTTGCATAAAGAGCTCTGGTTAATATGCACGCTGCTGTTTTCCTTCCCACTAAAAATAATGTGTCCTACATTTCCCACACTGGGCTGTTATCTACCGCAGGGTCGCTAGGTGTTTGCCTGCTTGTGCTTCCCAGCAGCGAAGCCACAAACTCACTCCAGGCTTTTCCGTTTTAGGGTCCGATGGGGAAGACTGCAGCAAGAATGGCAAGAAAACGACGGAAACCATGACATTAAGGAAGGAGGGTATGTCCGAGCCTATTACTACTCCACTGCACCCAGGTTCTCCTGTAACTTGGTCACCAGCTCTGCTTTGTATGTCCCCAAGCTTTGAAACATGTAGGCTACACCAGTGTTTCCCAACCCTGCCCTGTACGCTTTAGTGGGTTCCCTGCTTTAACACCCCCGACCCAACTCTGAAAGGGCTTGTTAATGAGCTGAGGAGTTGAATCAGGTGTGTTGGGAGCAGGGAAAGCATGTTCAGGGCAGGGTGCCTCCAGGACCAGGGCTGAGAAACACTGGCCTACACATAGAGGGTGTTTGTTGAACAGGCTGTAGTGAAGTGTCACTGCGTCCTGATTTGAGCCTAACAGACCCGTATCACAGGGAAAGTCATCAGCGTTACAGCAACTCCAAAGACGTGGCTGTAATGTCAGAGAGGAGCCCGTTTTGCCCGCTTTAAAAGCCTGTTGGACCAGCATTGGATTGGCTGTCTGTAGTAGGGTTTCCGTCCACTGATCTATAGATGTGTGTGTGTGTGTGTGTGTGTGTGTGTGTGTGTGTGTGTGTGTGTGTGTATAAGGTAAAGAACCTCCCCCTCTTGCTGGTTTTGATGAAGCCCCTACTCATGGTGGCCTGTGTCATCTAAAGTCATCTAAACTCAGCTGTGCATGTGACATAAACAAGGACGGGTCTTATCGCTGGGCCTGACTGACCCAACAGCCACGATTCCAGACATTCAGCGAGCAGTGATGTCCTCCATGAGCCATCCTGTTAGTGCCAGCACCGTTGGCAGACGGCTGCACCACGCATGCACACAGACCGTTACGACGTCACCACGTCACCGTCACCAAAGACTGCAATGGTGTCGTGCCAGACTGTCATGGAGTGACTCAGAATGTCAGCGGGTCATCTTCAGTGACGAGTCCCGCTTTGGTCTTGGTGGAGNCAAGATGAACGGTTTGTTGTCACACGTCCGGAAGGCCTGGAGTCACGCCACCTCCACCCCTACCGCACCATCTGCAGGAACTGTGTGAGGATATTCAAGCTGCATGGGATGGATTATCACAGGACACCATCAGGAACCTCTACAGCTCCGTGCTGAGACGTCTGGTCTCTGACGTCTGGCTGTTTGGCCACACACCGTGGTGTTTGAAGGTGTGACACCGTGGTGTTTGAAGGTGTGGCACCTGTTGCATAATGCTGAGGGGAAAAATCTGTGCTGTGATGTTTCTATTTGGGGGAAATACGAGATCCTTTACCCCACACAAATTGGTTAGCCAGTTCACTAAATGGGGTTTAATGAGACTCCTGATGTTCGTTCTGAGACACATCCTGACTGGGTGTGGTCCTTATCCCGACATCACTCGTTCTGAGACCACCTCCTGACTGACCAGTCCACTGACACAGGCTTCTATTGGTGCTGTTTTGTTTTAGATCATCATGGTGTATTTGGTAATAGTTGGGCTGTTCTGTTTCTTTTATCTCAAATGAATTACTGCGTGTGTGTGTGTGTGTGTGTGTGTGTGTGTGTGTGTGTGTGTGTGTGTGTGTGTGTGTGTGTAATATGGAAACGTGAGGACATAAAACCTGACATTACATTCTACATCAAATCGGAACCTTGAATCCAGTTTCCATTCCTGGGTTTTGTTGGTGTCCGTGTTGGTCCCACTCAAGACTCTTGACTGGTGATTCCAAAATCCAGGACCACAAACTGGATTCAAGGTCCAGATTTTGAGTTCTCTGCTCAGCGTCGTCAACATTCATGGTGAGATCTGATGGTGTGAACGCGTTCAGTTCTTGAAGGGAGTGTACAAACCCATGTGTGCAGACTGTCAGAGAAGGCGGCGTCGCCGTTACGGAGTCTTGTATTCCACACCTGTTGTTGTAGTTTATGCATTTTCTGTATCTTTAATATACACGTGCATGTAACCTGCTAGCTTGGAAGTCACACCAGAGACCATATGTCAATGACCTGTCGGTGCCGTGTTGGTGAGGTGACCGCCCAGCATGTCCTAGCACAGTCGGCGCTTATGTGTTAGGCGAAATGTGTCTCTTTCTTTTCTACTAAGCTGTTTTAAGGTGCGATTGCCCAAAAAGCAGGAACTCTGACTGCGGTAGCGTCTCTTGGTGATCTTTAATGATATGGAGCTTCTGGTTGCTGGTTTTGTGGCTGTTTTGTCCTTCGTTAGAGCACAGAGACCTAACGCAACCAACAGTGGCAGGCAGCCTTTATGTTCTTTGGCTTTTACCTTCTTCTGCCATGTTTCAAATCTTATGACTAGGCAGAAACCTGACCTCATCAGTCATATGATGATACGGCAGGGACAGTATATATACTAAGCAGTGATTTGAATGTTTTGATATCTGTGTTTCCTGTATAAAACTGAAAACGGCACACGTACACATTTCGTGCACCCTATGAACGCTGTTGCTGTGTTTGATGCCTGAAACACATTCCAAACAGAGCGTGCTGGCCACTTTGTTACAGGCAGTGTTGGGAAAGCTGCTTTAAAAGCAGTAGCAGTTACCTCAAACTGAAAGAAGTCGAACTTGGGAGAAATCGAGTTTGGTTAACCAAGCTGTTTAGAAAAAGTAGTTTGAGCTACTTGGTAAAAATGATCATGATGGGAAACTATAACAATATGCTATAATACCAAGAAAATGTCGTATACCAGCAAAAAAAAAAAAGGCCATTTAAATTGAGTTTACTGCAAAAAGTGTCGTATCAACTACAACAGTCTTCAGTGTGCTGGTGTGTCCTTTTCTTCCTCCCCTGTACATTATTTAATCTGCTAGTGTGTTTCAGTCGTCATCAATCGCTTTTCTTTTTTTTCTAAGCTAAAAATGGCGGTGTTTAGTCTACAGGCAGATTGGATTTGTTTCTAAACTCAGATCTTTTGAGTTGGTTTGCTGGTGATCAGATTGAATTTGTGTGTCTAGATGTCACCAGCCTATCCACATGGGCTGCTGTGGTCAGGGTATGGGGTAACTACCTTGCAAATCCAACGCTTTAGTCACTGTGGCTTTGACAACCTCGTTATTCGTCATGTTGCCAGTGACACTTTGAAATCTGATTTGAGCGCCTGGACTGGGACGCATTTATAAAGATCTGATTGGAATCTGATTTCAAACCACCTCCGAGTGTGCGGAAATCGGATTTCTTGTAGTTTCTTTACTGTCCAGGCTGTCAAAAATCCCTCTGGGTACAACCTGGACATGCCCAACATCGGACTGTGCAATGACACGTTATGCTCCTACATATATCTGGCAGTCCTGATGAACGAATCTGGCTTTGGTGGACGCCAGGAGAACGTTACCTGCCTGACTGCACTGTGTCCACTGTATGGTGGTGGGATGGATAACGAGGGATGATGGGGTGGAGGAGGGATAATGGTATGGGGTTGTTTTCCAGGGTTTGGCCTAGAGCCCCTCAGTTCCAGTGAGGGGGAAGTCTTAATGCTTCAGTAGGCCAAAACAGTTTGGCAGCTATAATCCTCCATCTTGGTGGAAACAGTTTGGAGAAGAACCCTTGTCTGATTCAAAGGCATGGTGGGGTGAGTTTGGTGTGGATGAGCTTGACTGGCCCCCACAGAGCCCTGACCTCAACCCCATCGAACACCTTTTTTTCCGGGTGAGATTGGGAGCCAGGGCCTCTTGTGTAATGTCAGTGCCTGACCTCGTAAATACTCATCTGGATAACTGTTCGTACAGGCACAGAATTCCTTAAACAATTCCCACAGACGCTCTTCCCAGAAGAGTGGGAGCGGCTTCATATTAATGCCTGTGGTTTTAGAATAGGATGTCGGCGTCTCCTGTAGGTGTCCCAGTAGTTTGGTCCATATGGTGTATGTTCAAACACAAACAGGAACCAGCACTGCGGGTTATGGTGATAATTAGGGATGCACTGATCCGATATTAGGATCGGATATCGGTTCCGATATTAACAAAATTAGCTGGATCGGGTATCGGATGATTGGGCTGATCCATTGGGCCTTGAATTCGTTTGCGATGCGTGCTATGCTGTCAATAGCATGTTTGCAGGGTGCCTGTGGACTTGACTTGGAGCAAGCCAGGAGCAGACATGGACCGAGCCAGAGAGTCGGCTGTATGGAGGAATTCTGCTTTACAAGCTTAGTAAAGTCGTGTTTGTCAATCCTGATGCCTTACGTCGCTCCAACATGGTGAAGTATATGGTTTATTAGTTCAAAAATGGTATCGGATCTATATCAGGTATCAATTCATATGCAGAGTTTATGTATCGGTGCTGGAATCAGAACTGGAAAAGTTGGATCGGTGCATCCCTGATGATTTTCACACACTGTGCTGCACAGAATCCAGTTAAACAGGCCTAATTATGATCCTTACAATGAAACATGCAGCTGTTCTGACAGTATCTATGATGCGCATATAGCAGCACATTGTGATGCAGTTGGACCCGTTCCATAACCATGGTCGTATTCCACCCTGGTCATCTACTAAACTGCATTTGGGAGCATTAGTAGGGTTTACGGTTCACTCGTTTCTGCAAGCAGCAAAAAAAAATGTCACTACGTCTTCAGGAACGAGCGTCTTGGCAGAGCAGGTGTGTGGAATGACGCACTGATTAATGTGGACGTGTGTCTGTTCGGTCAAGCGCCTTCAGCGTCTATTGGCCTTTAGTTTCTTCAGCTTTGTTCCTCTAAACCATCTTCTCCCTCCGATCCCCCTCGCAGATATGTCCATCTTCGGACACTATCCTGGACACGACGACTTCTACCTGGTGGTGTGCAGCCACTGCGGTCAGGTGGTGAAGCCGCAGGCCTTCGAGAAGCACTGTGAGAGAAGGCACGGGTCTGTGGGGAAGCTCTATGCACACCTGCGCACCGCCTCGCCTGCCGCCCAGCAGCGGACACACCCCCGGCACGGACACACCCCACCCGCCCCGGGCCATGGGACTGCCTCCTGGAGCGGCAGGGGCCAGGGCACTGGTGGACCCCCACGGCCCTCGCCCCAGTCACCTTCCACGCCCCCTCAGTTCAGGCACAGCAAGACGGCGAAGGACGCGGTTCGGTGAGTCATGGCGGCCGTCGCCGGATAATCATGCTGGTGTTATGTTCTGGCCTTACTGTCTCTGTAAATCGGAATTCTGTGGCTGGCATACTACATACTACTCACATACTAAATCTGTTTAAAAGTAGTATGTAGTATGTGGTATGTGGCCAAACTGAAGATCTGTAGTGCACTGGAGATCCCTGGATGGTGTTCTACTCCAGTCAGAGGTTCTAGTATACAGGTGGAGCTATCTTCATGGTGTACTGCATCCCATCATGCACCGCGGCCTCACCAGCTCTCAGTCTGCTTCAGCCAGAGAAAATGGCGGTGGGTAACACTGGGGAGCAAAACACAGTCGATTCCGAGTGTAAATGTGGGTGTAGTGATTGTAGTGGGGTGTGTGTTCATCAGAATGATCCTCATAAAGTTAAAATATACAGGTCTGAAGATTAATAAAAGATGAACTCGCTTTAGAGGATCAGTTTTAGAGTGAAATAGCCGAGGGGAGCTAACAGCTAGGCTAAACGTATTTCAGGTGAACTGAGCAGCGTTAGCAGCAGCTAGCTCTAAACAGTGGACACAGTAATAACAGCTCTGAGGTAAATGTGAGGTAACTGGTCATGTGACTGTATTAGTATACCACACTGTAGGTCAGAACTTGTTACTGTACTGTATACCACACACAGGGGGCGTATACAGTGTGCGGTATATACTACTGTAGTGTGCAGTATAGTAGTGTGTCATTTCGAATACAGCCCTTAGCTTTTGCACATTAAGTCACTGAGAGTGATTTGAGGCATTTTGCTTTACTGTGCATGTACCTTTTTGCCTCGAGTGCATTAAAGTCATTATTTTGGGTCAAAACTATCTCACACCATGGCTCGGGCATCAGGCAGCGCCTTCCTAAGCAGTTAATGCGATGGCTTTCTGTGAGGCAGCATTAAGAGGCATTAAACATCTGGTTCCCATCAGCACCACTGTAAACGGTTCTCTAGAACGGAGCCGCTCGAAACCAATTTGTTTGCATATTAACTCTTTAATTAAGCATACATTTAAAGAAATCGCTGGAATTCATGGGAGGTTTGGGCGGGACTCAAAGTCACAAATTTCCATGTTTGCAACAAGCAAGCGTGATGTGAATGGCTGAGCAATTTGGAAACACTCGGGCACGCTCTCTGTTATAACCCTCTGGTAGACCATTTGGGAAACCCAGGAGGACAGAAAATACGCAGCAGTAGACTTAAGGATATTTGGTATATACTTCCTATCACCCATCCAAATCATTCAAATCAGGTGTTGGAATCACTTCCATGACCACAGCACCTAGACATGCAGACCGCTCCTATGGACGTTAGTGAGAGAATGGGCCGCTCTCAGGAGCTCAGTGAATTCCAGCTCGGTACCGTGATAGGATGCCACCTGTGCAACAAGTCCAGTGGTGAAATTTCCTCCCTACTAAATATTCCACAGTCGACTGTCAGTGGGGTTATAACAAAGTGGAAGCGATTGGGAACGGCAGCAACAGGACACGTAAAACGACAGACATCTGGTTCTCTAAAAAATGTAAGAAAATTACTTTTGACGTTAAATTTGAAGTTTGGTACTCGGTACTCAAAGTCATGAATTTCCAATTTAAAAGAATAAATAAATAAATAAATAATTTTTTGGTTTTTTTTATTTTCCCACTCTTATATTGATTATACTTTTTGCATGTTTTATATTTGGCACACAGAACAATCTGCTTCACATGTACTTGCGAATACTAAAGTACATATCTAGTACATTAAAATACACTTGATGAATACATGTTTTAAGCAGTTGCCAGTAACCACCCGAATGCAGAAAGTTCTAAACTGTTAACTTTGTTGTAAGTTGTGAACTCGGTTATGTAAGATGATGAGACTAATTGACAGTTTGGTTTCCCACTGTTTGGTGGAGTTAGCTGGACCCGAGCTGTTATACCTGTTCTAAAGGCAGGTTTACACTGTGTGAACCACTGTCACTGTGAATCTGTCTCTGACAAAAATCACAAGGGGTCCTTCAGTCATGGTGGCTGAAACGCTTAGTGCTGGGTTTAGGACCCCTGCCCCAAAGACGCCGCCTTCAAGTTCGGAGTGTCAGTGACCAATATTAGGGCGCGTGACCGCTGCTAACAGTCTGAGTATCGGAAACATTTCCCTAAATGCAAACTACGAAAATAATATACGTTCTTGCGCAGATTCTGTTTGCGGTGTGACATCCATTAAATCTATTTCACAGTTACCGCCATCTTCACCTCAAGCTTACCACGTCCTAAACAGGCTTGGTGTGCTTGGTGTTTGTCCAGTGAGTTAAATCTCATGTGTAGCAGGGAGAATTCTACAATTCCTGATGAACATGGGTTTGGAAAACTCTTGGCTTATCTGTGCTGGAAAAGCAGCACCTGGTCGTTTCGTTTTGGTTTCATGGTTGTCTTCTGTTCCTGTTTTGTCCTCCCCCAGTCTCTCTCCTCTGGAAAAGACCTCCAACTCCGGCCACTCTGAGTCCTCAGTCTTCAAACAGCCTCCACCTTTGGAGCCTCCTCGAAACTCTCCTCCCCCAAGCCTCAGAGACCCCCCCTGGCCCCATGGGGGTCCCTCGCCTAGCCGGCCTGCGACCACCGAGAGGTCCCCAAGCCAGAGAGCGGAGCCTAGCTCTGCCCCTGCCACACCTGGACACGTCCGGGGCAGCAAGCCTCATAAGGTGTCAAGTAAGTACTCGTAGGGAATGTCATGTACTCCAGGCGTTTGGCTAGGATCAGTTGGTGAAATACAGAGCCATAAGAATATCGCTGAAGCTGGAATCCGAAAAAGGATGATGGGAAAAGGTTTTTTTTTTTTTTTTCCAGATGCTGGAAGTCACATGATTCTGTTCTACCTGGTTTTATTACTTGGCCAGCAGTGTCACCATGGCGGTGAACTGCTGTGGTGTTTTGCCCAGGAGCCTATACTCCACACAAGTGGGCAGCTTCTGTAGTGCAGTGGAAATTCTCTTAGCAGTTGGTGCCAGTGGCCAGTGACTGGAAACTATTGGCCCTGAAGATGGTCCGATCTTTAGACATACTGAGATGCCAAATCCGAAGTCCAAAAAAATGGACTAGCCTACATTATCTACGTCATCTAAACTCTGAGGGATATGAACACGAGTTAATTAGGTTTTTATTTATTTATTTATTTTTTGATATTGAATAAAGGCACATTACAATAGCTAAACGTTTGTATAGAAGCCTTATGGCTGTTGACTAAGGTCCCCCCCCCTTCATAAAGTTAGCATTTCAGAGATTGGAGATTTGTTCAGACAGGTCTGTGTGTGCGTCTGTGTGTGCGTCTGTGTGTGCGCGTGTTTTCTTGTAGTGGTATATTTGTGAGGACCACATGTCCCCACTAGTACAAGATGGTATGAAATTCGGAGTAAAGTGAGGACATTTTACTGGTCCTCACTTTATCACGTTTTCACCATAAATCACATTTCTTTGGAAAATCTAGTAATGCAGAAAATTCATCTTTTGGTACTGAGGTTGAGGTTAGGCTTTGGGGTAGGTGTAGCGTTAATTCTGTACAGTAATACAAAGATCAGTCGAACACGATGGGTAATCTCACAAGTATAGTAAGACAAACTGTGTGCGTGTGTGTGTGTGTGGGTTGTTGCACCATGTTGCCTTTTAAGAGTGACGTATGTAAATGAGCCCTAATATGGACTATGGTGATGGTGGTGGTGGTGATGATGATGATGATGATGATGATGATGATGATGATGATATATGGACTGTACGGACTGGAAAACATGGAGAACTCAGTGTTTAGACATGGTTGTTTTTCCGTGACCTGGGCCCTTTAAATATGAATATTTATAAGAAGAGATGTATCTAGGATGTCTTAACTGTATACCATGTGTAATATTTGTCATATATATATTTTTTTTTTATTCATTGTTTATTGTGAGCGTGTTTATTTCCTGCTCATCATGGTTAATGTATTTGGGTCGACAGTCTTTTTCCCCTTCATAATAACCGAATTGTGCACCTCTCTCCCTGCAGAAAAAGAATGTGACCTGGATAAACACTGCGGCGTGTTGGATCCAGAGAGGAAGAAAGTTTGTACTCGGCTGTTAACCTGCAATGTGAGTTTACCACTTCTCCCAGCTAAAATGCTAACGTAGCTAACAGTGGCTACTTCCTTGCTGGTACACACTAGCTTTGGTTCGTGGCCACGTGGGCGAGTTATTCCTCCGAAGACACGGCGAGACCAGAACCATCTTTCTTGCTTGAAATGTAGATACTAAATGGAGCAGCCAGTGGAACTGGGGGGTTATACCGAGACCTTCCGTGGCTCTTGTTTGAAATCCATTGTCTAGAATGCCTTTCAAACCACAAACCCAAATTCTTCGGACTGTTTTCTTAGTGCCGTCTGTGTCTGGAGATTGTTTCTGCTTTCTTGAGGGCAGTGTGGTATTTTCCCACCGCTCTCCCCGGCCGGAGACGTGCACTGTGTTCTGCACGGTAAACAAAAGTTGGTCTGTGATGAAAGCGGGTTTGTCTCTGCCGTCGTAGACTGACAGGAAGTTACATGGACATGACTTACAGGAAATGGGGAAGGAATTACAGGAAAGGACTCCCTTCTTTTTTCTGTAACCTATTTTTTTCCCCCCTCAGTGCTTTTGCACAGATTGTCGCCCTGTTGCTGCAGAGAAAAGGGGAAATGGGAACAGTAAGGCTGCACACTGAAATGCAGTGTTTTGAAGGAGGACGGAATAAAGAGGCTTCCGGTTTTCAGGAGCACGGAAAACGTGATGTTCAAAAACAAACAATTCTTTATTTATATATATATATACAT
>JAVGWN010001800.1:0-11886 GCA_034552555.1 Semaprochilodus insignis | reverse complement strand
CTTTTGCCTAACTAGTCCCATGGTTTCTTTTGCCTAACTAGTCCCACAGTTTATTTTGCTTAACTAGTCCCATGGTTTCTTATCCCTAACTAGTCCCACGGTTTCTTTTGCCTAGCTAGTCCCACAGTTTATTTTGCTTAACTAGTCCCATGGTTTCTTTTGCTTAACTAGTCCCACGGTTTCTTTTGCCTAACTAGTCCCATGGTTTCTTTTGCCTAACTAGTCCCATGGTTTCTTTTGCTTAACTAGTCCCACGGTTTCTTTTGCTTAACTAGTCCCATGGTTTCTTTTGCTGAACTAGTCCCACGGTTTCTTTTGCTTAACTAGTCCCACGGTTTCCCTCGGCCTGACTGGGAATGGTGTGCTTGTATATTGCTTTTTGATCCGACTTATGGTTTTGGAAAAACTTTGTAAAATTGTAAAAAAAAAAAAAAATTCTGGATTCCGGAATTCCGGAGAACAGAATGAATGGGATAGAAAAGTGCATGCCCTTCTACTGCATATCTGCTCAACCGACAGACACCATTTCACATACAACTTCTCAGGGCAGACCCCCGAGCACAAATTCAATGTTGGTCTGACACACACTTGTCTGTTTGTCTTTTTTGTTCACCCCACGTTTCTTCCACATAGAGTCCTAATCATGGCCCTACCCAAACCCTACTGTTTCCTTTACCCAACAGCCACCAAACTTCATGTACACACTCAGGGCGGGGCCCCAAACAGTCATCCACGGCCATACTGACCCACACTACTCTATGTGTCATTTATTCATCCCTCGTTCCTCTCATATAGACCCAGGCCCTTCTCCTAGACTTACTTATTAAGATTCACAGCACTATAAACATATGTCCTACAGGGTTTAATGTATTCACACTTCGAGTTCAGCCTGAATGCAGAGTACGTGAAAAGACAGGAACAGAGTAAATTGGATTAGGGCCCACAGCTGCAGTCTTCTGAATAGAGCTGCACAAAACAGATTAGCAGCTAAAAGCTGCCGGAGCCACCCAAGACTCCTCATTGTCTCCCAGTCTCTGGACATGACTGACCTTTAGGTTGGGTCATTAACCAATGAATGCCGTGATACTGACCTCCTTAAAGGGGCTGCCTTTAATGGTGGGGACTTGAAGAGGCACACCGTGTGCCTACGAGAGTTTCTCCTTGTAAGATGACGTAGCCGTCTCTAGAGGGTGGCTCCGCCTTCCCTCAGCGCTAATCAATGCTGCTTTTAAAGCACTCATTAGCATTAATGAGGCTGATGTGCTGTGTTTTTCACATGCTAATCAGTCATAAGTGCCAATGGATGTCTGTAGCATAGACTGCATTCCCACACAGGCAACACCTGCACATGTATGAATACAGGCTGTACGGAACACCTGTGTGTCCTAAAGATCCCCATTTCGAGGAACGCAAACACTCAAAATATGTTCACTTATGACTCTTTAGATTTGTTGTGTGTAATAAAAGACTGTTATTATAATCAAGTTATTTTAAAGGTTGGCTTGACAAAGCAGTTGCTACTGAATCCCAGATGGATGCGAAGATACTGCTAGGCTAATACTATGGTATCCCAAGTGGTTGCTAATATTTGTGTATATACACCCACTGGCCACCTCCTTGTATCTACACTCTTTGTCCAGCACCTTGTACCATACAGGAGCAGTTCCAGACTGTAGTCCATCTGTTTCTCTGTATACTGTATTACCCTGTTCTTCAATGGTCAGGACCCCCACAGGACCACCACAGAGCAGGTATTATGTGGGTGGTGGATCATACTCAGCACTGACACTGACGAGGTGGTGTGTTGTGGACACAGCAGTGCTGCTGGAGAGAAACGTCCAACAACCAAAACTATCCAATCAACAGCGTCCTGTGGGCAGCGTCCTGTGGGCAGCGTCCTGTGGGCAGCGTCCCGAGGGCAGCGTCCCGAGGGCAGCGTCCCGAGGGCAGCGTCCTGAGGGCAGCGTCCTGTGGGCCGCGTCCTGTGTCCACTGATGAAGGACTAGAGGATGACCAACACTGCACAGTGCAGCAGCAGATGAGCTATCGTCTCTGACTGTACATCTACAAGGTGGACCAGCAAGGTAGGAGAGTCTAATAGAGTGGACAGTGAGTGGACACAGTGTTTAAACACTCCAGCAGCACTGCTGTGTCTGATCCACTCACACCAGCACAACACACACTAACACACCTCCACCACCACGTCAGTGTCACTGCAGTGCTGAGAATGATCCACCACCCACATAGTACCTGCTCTGTGGTGGTCCTGTGGGGGTCCTGACCATTGAAGAACAGGGTAATACAGTATACAGAGAAACAGATGGACTACAGTCTGGAACTGTAGAACTACAGAGTGCTCCTATATGGTCAGTGGAGCTGATACAATGAGGCTGATTTGACCGAATAATTTCCAATTATTTACACACAGAGATGGCCATATCTCGGGTCTCGGGTTATTTCTGCGCTCGCAACGTCTCGATATCTTTTAGTCTTTGTGTTGATCTCTCTATCTATCTCTCTCTCTCTCTCTTTTAGGTGTGAACAGCCACAGAAACCCACGGAGCTGAATGAAAGAGAGGGTGATAAGGCTGAAGGAGGGAGGCTGGATGAAAAGCAGGGCTTTTATGAAGGTTTTCCCTTGTGCTCTCTCAGGCTGGAGTGGCGGCGAGGCCTGTGGTTCGCTCTTCACTGGAAGGCTGATAGGGGCCGGTGGCCCCGCCGCAGCTGCTAGCCCGCGCTAGATTAGCCAGCTGATAGGAGACAGTGGGGCTGCCCTTATCTACACCCAGCCACTAGACCTGCTCTGTTCTTTTATGGTGTGCTGCAGAGAGGAGACGGTTCACGCTTCGGAATAAGAAACATCTTCAAAACGTAGACCTCTGTTTAAGAGTCAGAGCCAGGCCGACACTAATACAAAGTATACGCGTCATCTAAAGAACAGCTGCAGCCAGAAGGAGGTGTGGGATTGCAGTGCTATTGGGAAGGAAGATGAAGGTTACCAGGATCAATAAATGATGATACTTTTAGACTGATATGATCAATATTTATTGGGCTACACATACAGAAGTAGTGTCTCCCAGTATGGCGTCGGGCCGCCGTGTTTACTAACCCAACATGCCAGACGTCTCGGCATGGAGTTGTAGAGGTTCCGAATGATGAACTGACCACAACAGCCTAAGAGAAAACTGAGGGCCTAAAACAGCAGGCTATATCAGTTTACCTTGAAGGCAGCACCTCCATGGATGACAGACTTAATGAAGATGCCCAGGTCCTCTCCGGTCTCTCTAGACTTGTTGCCCTTCAGGCTGACCCCCAGGCCGGCGGAGCCCGAGTCGTTCAGAGGAACCTCAAACATCAGCTGCTCACGGCCATCTTCGAAGGGCAGCGGTCCTGACGGCTCTCCTTTCTGGCACGGAGAAACATACAACATGCGTTACCCTTCAGAAATGACCATTATTTATTCAGCGATAACTTATACATATAGACTGTAATATAGATATATAATATAGATATGTAATAGACTGAATAGACTGAAATTTCACAAGATATTGGGATCATATACAGTGCAAAAAGCAGCATTTCAAGATAACAACAAAACATTAAAATATAGTCAATATATTAATTATTTTGTATGATGATATAGTTTAGAGAATATTATAACTTTTTTACTTGTTCTACATGATTTTATCTGGTGAAAATGTTGTGAAATAAACTAAATTCTTTGTATTTTCTTTCCTCAAAATAAATCAAATCATCTGCCGATAGAGCAAGAAACTTTCATACCTAAAACCAGCAAAAATATGTATAATAAGGTGAATAATATTCTAATATTCAGTATCACTTTAGAATAAAACCACCTGTACAACGGAACATTTAAAATAAGGTTTAAATGGTTATTAATTAGGTCATAAACACATTCAGTTCATCAATAAGCAACAGTAACAGTAAGACCACATTCCTATATACCATTAAAGCTCTTACTGAACTTATGTTTGTCTGTCTTCTCCATCAGTCGACATTAAACCTGCCAGGTTCATAACATGTACATATTCATCAGATAGAGCAACTCACTTCTGGTCTTTTTGATCGTTCAGATTATTAATAATATACTATTTTCGTGTTTATGACCTAATTCCCATTAGCAAACTAGTTTTACCCTATTCATAAACCCTTTATAAGTGCAGTGTGATTCTAAAGTAGTACTATATATTCCTACATCAATGTCAGAATGAGAAATATGATGTAACAGATATATAGAGACCATTTATTTTTGAACTTTTCCTATGCTAAATGTGTAAAACTGTTTTTTCAAAGATTTTTTTTCCCCCCAAGAATCATGTTTATCATTATACTAGGCAAAGAACCATTATTCAGTTGATACAGTTCTACACACACGACCACTGGCTTTACTAAAGAACCCTTGAAGAACCACTTTCTATACAAGAGCATAGAAACTACAAATGACTAAAATGTATTTTTAGATGTTCAAAGTTGAAAGTAAAAGTATTAAAAGTAACAGCAGCACGTGGAAGTTCTATTGTAACCCGCTACCGATATATATATACAGCCATTTCTTATGATGTTACCTTCCCCAAGACAATATGGGACATTGTTCTGGACATCAATCATATTACAACCTCAATCTTGATCCTATATAGCCTCTTTCAGACTCTTCCACAACTCTGGTCAACTCTGGACTTACTTGAAACTTGGGATGCTGTACAGGACTAACAGACGCCTTTATAATTATTTCCGCAACTAAACTGGTTTATAGGTTTCTACTTATGGAAGCAATGATTCCTTGTTAAGGGAACAATTCCAAGGGTTAACTAGCCTCGGAATACCACTAGGTACTTAGCCGAAAGCCGCAAATCCAGCTCATGCAGTTGTTATAAAAGTTGCTCTTGTTCTGTCAACAGTCCTAGCAAATTCAGGATGAATCCTTATTTCTAGGCTTCAAAACTCAACAGAACGACTCATAACTCCAATGTCCAACCAATCAGATCAACCTCGAGGTCACCCTGCGGGTTCTCAGGCCTGTGGGTGACTGCTGTGATGCTTAGTTTTAGGGAAGATCCCTGATGTTAGTTGAGCAACTGCTTGGTGGTTGCTTTATACACAATCTAAACACATTCCAAAGCCACAACGGAATTATGAAAAGCCGAAGAAGATAAAGAGGAGATGAAGAACAACAGACGGAGGACAGGACGGTAGAGGAGTCCAGAGCCTGTAACGATAGGAACAAAAGAGGAGAAGGTGGCTAAAAGAAAATGAAAGGAAATGAAAACGTGAGCTGTAGGTAAAAGGCTGGGAAAGTGGGGTGAAAGGACAAAGTGTGGTTGGAAATGGGGGATTAATGTATGAAGCGAGAGACAGAGAGAGACAGAGCGGGAGAGAGAGAGCGCGAGAGGGAAAGGGCAAGGGGGGGTTCATCCACTGGAACATGAAAGGAAGTGCAAGATCATGAGAGCGTGCCATTTCAAAAGGAAACATAATAACCTTTTTAAGGGCCTCATTTAGGAAGGAGGTCGGTGGGGGTGGCGGAGGGGTGGGGTGGGGGGGTGTTTAAGACTAATAACCCATCCCTTTCTCCCTCTTTCTCTTCGTTCCTCCATCTCTTTTTTTGGAGTCTGAATACCTCTTTCTTCTCCATCGGGTCTAAAGATGTGAGCAAAATGACCCGCGATCCATAAGCGAGGAGTGAAAAGGCAAATCGGGTAGGAAGAAAGAAAGGACAAAAAATGACAGCAAGAGATGAGAGAAAGAAAGAAAGAAAGAAAGAAAGAATGTGAAATTCCTATTATTAAACGGGAAACGGCGGCCAGTCAGGAGCGCGTTGTAGCCAGGGAAACCGCCCATTAATGAGAGTGCTCCGTTTTTGTTGATACGCTTCCTTCAGAGAGTGATCGAAAAAAAAAAAAGAGAGAGCAGGGAGAAATTAACAGCTAGCAAAAGCCAATCTACACACGCTTTGATCCTCATCTACCATTCGCAACGAACTCCGTATGACGGCAGGAAAAGGTATTAGAGGAATTAATTGCAGCCGTGTTGGTCACCTGCCGCTACACCCGAAGCCAATTTCTATCCCTGTTTGAAAGCGAAGAGAGAGAGTCCCTTCTCTGGGCTCTTCATACCTCCGAGTTTCTTACTTCCACACTCAAGGCCCAAAAAAAGAGGTGTATTTCTTTCCCTCCGTTAAAGAAACGTCCATGAACGCGAGGCCTGGGAAATCCCCCGGGAACGCTGGGCTCTTTAAAGTTTATCATCCTCGCTGCCAAACTCCTCTCTTATCTTGACAAGTGTCAAAGCCGGAGCTGAGCAGAGGGAACGGATTAACTGTCAGCGTGTGTGAGGAGTTGGACAGTCGGACTTTAGCAGAAGACCTGAAGACAGCGGGAGAGAGCTGCATCCTTAAGAGCTCCCAGAGGAGGGGGGCTGGGGGGGCGCGAAGGAGCAAAATAATGAGGTGACTTGTTATGGAGAAGCATTTTATCTTCATAAGAGAAGCTTAATATCTTCAGCCTTGCAGAATCCGAATTGCACCAGGTCTTGCATGAGTCTTGCAGGGCGAGGCATCTTGCAGGTCAAAGTTTTAGGCGCCAGGGCAATAAACAGAATTAGGGGTTATCTTCAACACGTGGATGCTCTTTGAGATCTAGGTCTGTTGGAAGACCAACACATAAATACTGATTAGAACTCGGCACAAAACATCGGTGTTTCCTCAGGAACAAGGATCAGCAGTTTCTTGGACCGGCAGCAGTTTCTTGGTTCCTTAAGCCCTAAGGAACTATTGGCTGGAACTAAAGAGTGGTCTTCTGGCACTAAGGATCAGCACTTAAGACTGGATGGTAGTCGGTAGTAAAGATACTAAAGGTACTGAAGGTACTAAAGGTAGTTCCTTCACAATAAACAACAGAGATTCCATAGCACTAAGGACTGTGCTACCATAATTCCATGATACTAAAAAAAAACAGTATTTCTTTGGCACGTAATCTGAGATCCTTAGTTTAAAGCATTCCAAAATGAACTAAAATTAAACAGCATGTGATGAAATAACTGTTTATCGTCTATGTACTGCGTTGAGGAGATATCTACTCAAGTTAGTATGCTAACCAACTAGCCCTGGTCCATCCTGTGGTGTAACACCACTTTGTACCTGATTAGAACTCGGCACAAAAGATCAGTGTCTCCTCAGGAACAAGGATCAGCAGTTTCTTGGATCGGCTAATGATCAGTAGCGTTCCTTAAGCCCTAAGGAACTATTGGCTGGAACTAAAGAGTGGTCCATGTTAAAGACTGGCAGTTCATTAGTTCCACCCAATGTAGCAGGACTCGAGCCTGCTCTTGGAGCACAGCTACCCTGTACCGGGTTATACCTTACTTGCTTGGTCCAATTAATCAGCTGATTATCTAGTCTTTTCAGGCTGAAATGTTTGTAAATAGAAGAAATGCTAACCTCTGTAGGGGAGGTCCCTATAAAGCTACGGAGAACAGTAAGTGGCCTGGTTGGACTGCATTCACGTTCATGACGTGCAACTAGCACAGACGAATGAAATCTGAATATATGAAAATGTGTACTACCTGCAGTGCCAGGGCTAGCCATCTAAACACGAACAACAACTGCAGCTCACGTCTACTTTCTGACTCCCACACTTTTGCACTCAAGGGTCACGACTGGTAGAAAACACTGAAGTTAGCAGTAATAGCCTATTCAAAAGTGAGAGGAAAGATGTACCATGCATGAATACAGCAATATGAAACGTTATGTCACATTAGTAGTCTACAAAAACCAAAAGTTCAAAAGTAGCACGACGCAGGTATCAAAATGAATCAATTCCGTAGCACAAGATACTGATAGACCAATCATCCAGTAGAGCAATCAAATACAATGGCAAGATAACATTAAGGGCACTATAAAATGATCATTTAGGTGCAACAAAGATCCCGGGTCAAAAATAAAGACAAAGACGAATGGGAAAAGAGGAAAAAGAGACAAGGAAGAGAGAGGAACAAAGAGGGGAAGGAAAGGGATATAAAGGGCATCTGTGTGTCAGAACAAGAAAGAAGCCAAGTGTTGCAGTCCACTCCGAGCAAACTACCCTCTATCCCACTGAGATCTAGAGCGAACAGAACGGACAAGAGAAGGCCAGCAATGCCCCCAAGGCATCCAGCATGAGAAACCGCATCACTCACAACACACAACAGAGGAACTGTTGGTGAGCAGGATCTAGCTTTTGGTCCCACCGAGAATTCCAATCTGAACAAGGTTTTTTTTTTTTCTCCCCTGTGAAAAGCGAGGGACAACCCTGGTGGTCCTGTCAACACTTCTACTGGAGATCACACAAGAAGATATCTCCAGCGTTGGCAAACTGCCATTCTCAGACACACTCGATACACAAACTGACTGACTGTTTAAAACAGAGCGAGAATTTGTATAAGCTGTGAAAGAGGTGCCACCGAAGAGGGCAGCTATGTTATATGTAAGGTCCTATCTGCTTAGGCGAAAACCAGGAACCCACACATTGTGCAAGGTGGGGATTCTGCAAACCTCCACGTTAGACATCGGCAGGTGCTATGTAAGGGTGGGGGCTTGGCACAAGTCGTGTCCATCACCAGAGAACACCCTCACTTTGTAGACTGGAGCTCATCTGTTGATGCCCAGTTTGTCTCATCCTCTAGACCCTTAGCAATGGTTAGCTTCTGACCAAAGTGCCAAACTTAACTGGACAGTTCTTGGGGGAGGGGTGGACCACTCTCAACCTAGCAGTGAGACTTGCTTGTGCAATCACTACAGTAACACCACTAAGACTAAATGGTTTGGAGAAAATACCTATTGCGCCTATTCAAACCAATACTGTAACTGCAATACAATATGCAACTCTCTCAGTTTCAAGGCCAAAACGACCAGCATGTCCACTTTATCTCATTGGCCCAAGTCATCTACAGGTGGTCCACAGATCACACCCAAATGATATCTGACCAACATCTGCTCTGGCCTCAGAAACTAACCAATGATCAAAAGGGGAGAGGGTGGTTGACACATTAGGCAAATGGCAGGCAGCATGCAACTGTACACCTACATAGTGGACCTGTAATACAGGTAGAGCTCAAAGTGGTCAAGAAAGAAAGAGGGATGGACAGTGAGTGCCTAGCACCGAAAATACAGCTCTTCATGCCAGGCTTTTGGCACCAGCGGCCTTACCACAAAGCCCAGCATTCAGCATCGCTCAAGTACGTCCTTGAAGACAACGGACAGATAAGACACTTTCACTCGAGACTTGGGAAGAGGAAACGTGATAGCCTCTCCAGTGGCCATGGCTCCACTTAACTGGGCCCGAAAAAAAAAAGAACTGTGGACATATCCTTTAGTGTCTGTGCGTGTTTATGATTGTTGCTGAAGGCTCAAGGACAAAGAGGCTGCCAAACAGCCACATGCCATGAGCAGCTTTCCTGTGGGATGCTCTGGACACTGGGGCGTGCCACCTCTGGGCCATGTGCAGGTTGACCCCTTTCACCCCTTTGAACTCACAGAGGACCTCGTGTCCACACAGACTCGCCACTATACTACACAATAGCCATGGCAGCTAAATCAACAAAGCAAAGTGGGACTAGGCCGTCCAGAGGTCTAATTGCAAATGTGCAAATTTCCCCTTCCGGCAGAACGCTGTTGGAATACGATAGCCTAATTAGGTCTATACAGTAATTCCAGACAGGTTCTATGGTGTTGCACTGAGGTTGCTGTTGTATTGGAATATGTTGTGAAAGCATTGCTTGGTGGATGCTCAAGTGTTGCTAATCCAAGGGTATAGATTTTGGTCCCCCTCCAAAAAACAAGGGGCAGCCCCACTGTGCTATCCCAGGTGGGTGCTAAGGTGCTCCTAGGCTGTGGCTATGTTCTGACACTGTATGAATTATAGAATTTAGAAACCATTGCCCACCGACAGACGAGTTTGACCACCGCATTCAACCCATCCGTGCAGTGAAATACCCACATACACCAAGGTGCAGTGAGCACACTTGCCCAGAGCAGTGGGGAGCCCAATCCGCAGTGCCCTGGGGGTTAGGTGCCTGGCTCAAGGGCACTTCAGTCACATCCTCTCGGTTCCAGGGATCGAACCGGCAACCTTCCGGTCACAAGACTGTTTCCCTCCAGCCCACGACTTTCCCACGACTTACTGTTATCTGTAAAAACGGACAGAACTATGGAAAAACGCTCAATAGTGTTATATAAGCTTCCATTACTTGTTAGATACAACAGCCTTGTAACACCAGTGCAAAACTGAAGAAGCAAACCTCAGGCACCAAACAGGTCTTGACCGGTCGTGTCCGGTCGTGTATATTCGGGATATGGGAAACGTTTTTGAGGGAAATTTCCACTTAGGTATCACTCAGTATATCTCAGGCACTGGAGCTGGAAAGATGAGCCAATAGGCCAATAGTTAGCCAGATGAAGCATGAAGTGCCAATTATAAGGAAAAGTGATGTAGGAGAGCACATATCAAGCAATCTGAGACCGTTCCTGCTCTATACAACCACCAAAACATAAACCAACAATCTGTTCACAATTCAAAGGATTTTGGGAACAATGTAAAGTTCTGACGTATCTATTTGCAGTCATTTCTTAATCAATAAAATAAAGCTTTTGGATCAAAACTTGGTCACTGCTTTTTGAATATAAGACATTCTGGATATACGGGATTGTACAGACTAGCTGATTTTAAGGAGTAAAGTCAACTCATAGTAAAATCCCATATATATCCAGAATGCCTTAAATCCAAAAAGTGGGGAAAAGATTTTTGGTGGTTTAAAAGCTTTCCGTATACTGATGACGCTTTAGATGTTGAGTGAGCATGCGATTATCCAATTATCAAAGTAACAACAACTGTTATCTCCGGTTTCCTGAAGGCTAGCAGGGTGATCGTTGGAAACTTCTGGAGCTTGGCTTCATTCTAACATTTCTCCAGCAAGCTATCATTATCATTGTCCCTGTTATCCCGAAGACTACAAGACTAGCCAAGTGTGGTTGGAGAGGGCGCGTGACACCCTATGATCCTGCCAAGTCTGAATTTCTCCGGCTCCCTGAATAAGCCCGCCTAGGGTGCACCCAAGTCAGATGCAAATGCAAGATTCCACATCTAGTCCACATCTCTGGTTCCCCTGAAGGCTAGCAACGCAATCCAGGGCTTGTTGGAAAGTGCACCTCACACTCTACAGACTTGATATGTTGTTGGCTTCATCACTGACCTTTAAAAAGCATTGGTCATTCTCTACACTACACATCTTTCTCAAATACCGCTCTACCGCCCCGTTCATCATTGCACTTCCAGACTTCAGAGCATCTTCATGCTCGTTTTCATCGGGGGTGCCAAAACTTATTCTGGGCACTCTTTCCAGATTAATAATGCCGAACTCATTTCAAACTCAAGGTCACAGCGCGCTGTATAAATATGTGAAACGTCTGGGGTCACATCCATGTCTGAAGTGCTTACAAAGACACGGGCAAGGAATGATTCTCCCAGGCCTGTAGAAAGCGCTAGGCTAGTCAGCATCTTCCGAGTGTTTGTGTGTGTCTGTGTGTGAGTGAGACGGCACGTTCTGCAGGATATCCAGTCATTAACACATCATCCCAAAGCCCCCCGGAGAATCTGGAGCGCACAAACAAAGCCCCAACTCTGTCAGCAAGCCCATATAACCCACAAACCCCACTGTAACCCAGAGACTCACTTCCATTCTAGTCTAAAAAAGACTCAAAACGCGTCCAGGATGGGTGCGGGCTGTCTGCCGAGCTTCCTTCCCCAATATCGGCTGTTTTTCAGGACGCTTCTACCTAGTTTTGCCCTTAACCCGTAGGTACTCGATCAGACAAGACATGTTTGGAGTTTCCTT
>JAVGWN010001798.1:0-11890 GCA_034552555.1 Semaprochilodus insignis | reverse complement strand
GTTTTTTAGTATGCATGTTAGACCACAATACATGCTTCCTGTGTACATCTGTCCATTTCAGATATACCGAAATGCTCGGAGAAGTCACAGTTTGTTTCGGAAATGTTGTTGACCTTATTGGAACATGTTGCAGGCATCAGTTTGAAAATGAACGTATCTGATGAGGTCAAATATTGCTAAGGTTATGTTACAGGACGGAGGCACTTCATTGTGTTCAATAACGTATTAAATGATTGTCGTGAGCGTTTTCTCAAGCTTCTCTGGCAAGCCAGGCTATACTTTATTCACTTGTAGCATTGCCCGTGTATTGATCGAAAGCTTCCAAATGCCGAAAATAGTACGGTGTATATAAACTAACGCCAGTGCAGTGCAACAAAGGATCAAGTATTGGAATAAATCGTCCCAGTCCTGGAAAAGAATACATTCATGTTCATGGAAAGTTCATGGCTCTTGTTCAGTTTTAAATGTTTCTTTTGCTCTTCCCAAGTAGTTTTAAAATTGATTTATATTAATATAATATAATACAATAATTAAATGCAATTTTTTTTTTGGTTCTCTCAGTATAAACAGAATCCAGAGATGTTCAAACAGACTGCCCGACTGTGGTCTCACGTTTATGCCGGCGCTCCCGTCTCTAGTCCTGAATACACACGCAAAATAGACAAACTCTGTGCCATGGGCTTCGACAAAGTAAGTATTTGAACTGGCTACAAAATTCAGGTTCTTCTAGAACTGGTTTAATGTAATTTTTGAATGAAACTTTTAGTTTTTATGAGTAATTAGGCTGTCGGTATATCCAACATTGACTAGAATGCCCGTCAGGAGTTGCTAGAACAGACCGTTTTTAGGCCAGACTGTATTTTTTTGATATATTTGAATAAAGCCGCAGGCAAGTTGCTTAGTGTACTTATAACCTTAAAAAAAGAGCTTATATGTTTAAAAAAAAAAGTCATCAACTCCGTTTGGAGAGAAGTCTTTGCAGCTGATGGGTTGTAGGGTCAGTTTGGAAACTGTTTAATCTGGTACAAAATATAAAAAGTCCATTAATGCTAATAATACTGTACTTGTGTCTTGTATAGCTCATTTCAGGAACTCAAAGATGCTTACAATATTCAATTCACAAGAGTATATTAACTATTACAAGTTTTGACTTAAGGATGGACACTGTGTAGGGAGCACTCGACCTCTCTCGCGGTGTAGTTATTCATGAGTCTGAGTTACCGTTAGGATGTTTCTTAATACCAAGTATTGTTTACTAGCTGTTGTGCAATAGCCACTCTGAGTCCAGCTGATTTCACCAGCGTTCAGATCCATTCAGTAGCTGATAAATTTAGAATGTTAAACTGGGAGTCCTAAAATATAATCTGATATGACTGCTTGTGATTTTCTTTGCTAAACTAAAGCCAGCGTTCTTCAGGTACGTCCGTGACGGCAGTGATCATTTTGTTTTAAACACTCCTGAGCCAACAGCTGGTTAAACGGTCATTGCGGATAGAGCCATTTCAAATACAAAAACAGGTTCGGCTCGGCTTTTTCGTATGCCGTTTGTTTCGTCGCGGTGCTCAGTGGTGGCCATGCTGTTAGTTGCGATAACGCTTCTCAAGCAGTCAGATCGTGTGGTCAGAACTAACTTGTATAATAATTAAACAATATAAAATAATGGCTTTTTCCCCATCATCAGCCTGCGTCACTCCGGGCTTACAACGCATGAAGTCGGCTCCTTGTTGATGTAGACATGGCTATAACGTTCTCAAAAAGTGCAGAGGACAGAAGGGACGGAGTTAAAAAGCGATTAGGGTACATGTGTAATTCTTGGACCCTTCAGTGTTTTTGTTGCTGTACGATGCATTAGGGTCTTCCTTTTTGAATGTAAAGGTAGACAGTTGTTGTAGTGTTTTCACCAAGTCCAGACCACCTGACAAGTTTTGTTTTCAATGGCTCAGTAGCTCCCTTTTTTTCTGGTGTACATTCAGGTACAATGGTTAATTGTGATGTTCACTAGAATTCATTGTGGGATTTCCTTATAGTGCTCTCAGAATCCCTCCTTTTGTTCGTGATGATTTGGATGTACATCATGATGTTCATTAAACATTACCAGTGCACGAACACTGCTCGGGGACTAGGAGAAACCAGTCATTGTACTTAAAAGTGCCCTACAACGCAAATAGAGATCCATTTCAGATACAGCTAGTGTTATAATAAAGTGGCTGACATACTTAGTAGTGAGCAAATAGGGGTTCATTTCGGTCACAGTCAGCCTCATATTTGACTGACCTGCAGTCAGCCGTGTGTTGCTATATGACTTACGGTACACAGGTTTTAGTTTTGCTAATTTCCATAGTAAATTCAGTTCAGATATGATATACGTTCAGAAAAACGCATTTTGAGAACGTATAAAGTGTATCAGCGTAACAACATATAATCAGGATGACTCCTAGTTGGACTTTATTCTTGGCTCTAACGTCAGCGCACAAAAGAAATCCAAGAATCAAGAATATCACAAGATTGAGAATGGTTTGACACCAGTTCACTGCTTCGTTTATGAAACAGAACAGCGAGTAAAACTTTACGATCACTAGGCTGCAAGCTTGTATTTCGAAGGCGTCAGTATTGGTCTGCGACTTTGAGAATTAGGCAACACCGCCGCTGCAAAGCTGATCTTCGTATGACGGTGCAGTTTCAGCAATTCCTGAAGGGGGTTTGATGTTTTCTTGAGTTCTTAATATAACCAAGTGCCTGTCTCTCTTTGTTTCTCTCTCTCTCTCTCTCTACACAGAATGCAGTAATAGTAGCTTTGTCTTCGAAGTCATGGGACGTAGAGACGGCAACAGAACTGTTGCTTAGCAACTGAGACTTCACTCCTCATCACTAGGCCACGATTTCATTCTCTACCCCCCTAAAGAAACTGCTCTTTCTACCCCATCTCCATCCACACACTTCATCCAAGCATGTAGAGATCACCTCGAAGTAGCAGAGCTGATCTAGAGCCAGTTTGGCCCGTCTGCAATCATTTGATGGATTAATTCATAGAGTAAAACTTGCCATAGGAAAAACACCACGCTTCCCTAAGTTGAGTTCATGTCCTGGAGGACTAGAACACTGCAAAGCCTAGTGGTCCCCGCACTAATGCCAGTTACTCGGCAGCTAATTGACCTATTCGTGCTCCGCCCACAAACGCATTCTCTCGTATCACTTTTGAGAGTTTAAATTTTAGGTTTTACAGCCAGTTCAGTAAGTAGTGTTTAAAAAAACAAAAAACCCAAAAACTGGACTACAATCTCCATTTACAATGATAATTTCAGCTAGGCCGGTTGTAAATAAAGACAGAATTGATCACCTTCCTAATGTTAACTTGATCACACAATAACAACAACAAAACTAACCAAACTATGCCAATAATGTGAACTTTCACAATTGAGAGACAATTATTCTAATAAATTAAAATGAACACATTTGAAATAAACCGCAAAGTGTAATGTATTTTAACCAAAGTGTAGTTTTTGAGTTACCCAACCTTGAAACATTAGCTATGAAAGAACGCCAGCGTGGGCGTAGCAAGTCAATTAGGCCCCATCCCGAGCTAAAGTGAGCAACAGAACACGGACACGCTAAACTGATCAATGCTGTGTCCCTCAGGAATGGATTCTGACACTGCTGCCGTCACGATGTGCAGACACGGTTACTTGCACTCTGGCCTTTTCTTTGATCAGGCGGTAGTGTTCTCTCTCTACCTTTCTTTCCCCACTCGCTAGCTGCCCATTTCTAAATTGAAACCAAACACGGAGAAGCCCGTTATCGTCGTCACTTTAGCCTGTCCAAAAAAAAAAAAAAAAAAAAAAAGAAAACCCCCCAACACACACCTGCTTGCATATGGGTGGAACAAAGATGATACATCATGTAAATAAGTATATTTAAAAAAAGTTTGTGTACATTCAGAAAACCAGACCAGGGGAAAGTGTTAATTTTTCTAACTGTACATTGTAAAAAAACAAACAAACAAAAAAACCCAACAAAAAACGAAAAGGCTGCTTTATGTTTAAAGCTGTTAATTTCAACAGGATGTTTAGTGGAGTAAAACATTCAGAACCCTCCGAAATCGAACACTCTTCACCACTTCCATAAGACTGGGCTTAAAAACAAAAACGTGCTTTTTCCTTTTTTTCATTTTGTATCATCATGACCTGTGCAGTTGGCCAGATGACATGGTGTGATGGTTCTGCCGAACTGCAAGACTGATGTTTTGTTTTGGACGGTTTTTTTTTGGTGCCACTTAAAGGAAAGGTTCTCTCAATAATGCTACCGTTGCTAACAACGAATGCACCCAAGTAGCTACACACTAGCATGCCATTTTTGTAATTCTTAATAGTGGCTATTTGTTTTCCTTACTTGTTAGCAAAATAAGCATTATTGACAATCGTTCCTTTAATCATGGTTGTGAAGACATGGACATGGTGTAGTCTCTTTTTGTTTTTTGTTTTTTTAAACAGATAAAGGAATGGGATAGGATGCTGGACTAGTCACCATTAACTCCCTTCCTTAGAAAGGCAGCTCTATGACCTCTGAGGGTTTTCCCAATTTAGTTTCTAAATCTTTTAAGGTGTTTTTCTGATGACAACTTTAAGTGGACGAGAATATAATTGAATATACTTGACTTTTCTTTTTTTAATTTCTTGGTTAGATTTTTTTTTTTGCAGCACAATCAAGATTCCATGCAACCGATCAGTAAACTACGAGATGCCAACAGCGCCTAAAGCGTTTAGTCATGCTGTTAAATGTTTCAGAATACATAGTCCTTTTCCAAATCGTGATCTTGTTCTTCACAGATTCCCAAGTTTCTTTTATTAAAAGTAAATTCCAGTAATTTTTTCAGAATTTTAACATAATTAAGATATACAAAGACACGCAGAGTGGTTTGATATGAATATTGGGCTGTACAGTTTTTTGGATAGCAAATAAAATGGCTGTATTTGTGATGTAGGAAGCACATGGTTCCTTTTACCACCCTTGTAGGGGTCAGCCAGTGTACCAGTTCACATTAAACCACTCATGCCAACTTTGTATCTCTGTGTTTTAATTTTGTAAGAATGTTCAAAAATTGGCTTTACATGTAAATGGTATTTACAAAGCAACTAGGTGAGTCGTACTGTACTGATGTAAAGATTGGTGTCACTGTGTAATATGAATTTCAAGTGATCGGACATCAGACTACAATCAGACTTATTTTCCTTTTTTCCCTGATTTTTTTGTGGTTTATAAAAACCATCAGAATGGGATCATTTGGTTAAAACAACAACAAAAAAAAAAAAAAACACTATATAAAGGTACAAGTTACAATCAAATCAGGTCTGAAAGAGACTTGTTTGTGTAGATTTGATAAAATTGGTTATGCTAGTGGTGATGGGTAATCAAGTTCCACATGGCCTACCTGCTCAAAGGGGGGGGAGAAAAAAAAAAAAAAAAAAAAACAACCAAACACAATCCCACCTTTGACTCAGACTCCTTCCCTTGTACATAAAGCAGACCCCTTTTCTTTAAGCAAAGTATTAGTCATCTTCAAAATGCACCATTGATGGCTGGGTTTATATTTTGTATGAAAACAATCAAAAAACAAAAACCTGTCTTCCTGTAGTAATCACCATGTTCAATATTGCACGAAAAAGCAGCAAAGGGTTTAAAAAAAATCTGGGGAGAACACTTATGTTCTGACATATGTTAGAACGGGGGGGGAAAAAAAAAGTAAGTGGAAAAAAAGACAAAATTTAAACGAGCTGTACAAGCATGGTTATTTATTGTGAAACTATCATATTTCTTTGAATAAAAAACAAGCCTGAAAAAGGAAAACTGTGTGCATCTTGTTTGTCATTAAGCGTCCAAGACTGAACTTTTAGTCAAACTAACGGCTTCAGTCATATTTCACAGCTAAAGGAAAAAACAAGAAATGCGCAAATAAAAGAAAACAAAAATGCTTGGGTGACAAGGGCTTAAAAACAAATAGGCATTTAAAAAACAAAACAAAAAAAAAAAAACCACCAAGCTAACATCTTTAAAGGTAAACGGCAGATGTTTAAAATCTTTCAATACTTTCTTGAACGCAATAACAAAACGCACTGAATATTAAATCTCGAGTTCCAAGTAAAAATAATAATAATAATAATAATAATAATAATAAATCTACAGCATTACCACCTCCCCAAATTAGAAAGGAAGCAGTAGGAAGGACTTCTTGCATTTGTAGCTCTGTACAAAAACAGGATATCAGAATTTTAAAACAAACAAAAATGTTTGTTGGTTTTGTTAAAATCAAGTACAGGTTCTAAACGCTGAACCCAAATACGACATGCTCTGAACGCTGAAAGAGCATACATATCGTCGCTGTCCAATGAAAAACATGTATCTCCACGTTTGTCCATTTTTACGCATCATTTGAACACATCAGCTGCTGTTTACACTGAGTGAGAATCTCATGATGGATGGACCAACAGAAATGGCCCAAAACTGTTTGGAAAGACGTCTGGTTCCATTGACTTACATTAAAGTTAAATGAGGTTTTTGGCCTCTCCTGTAAAGTTGCCATTTTGGAGATACTTGTTTTTCTTTGGACAGCGACGATATACAAGTGAAGATCTGCCACATTTTCAACAGGAGAGGGCGAGTAGATTTGGATTTTTTTGGACCGTTTGGATTTTAAAAAGCATTGAAATGCATTTGCTGTGTATTTGTTATGTGTGGGTAAGCTGGCCTTCTCTCAGTGCTAGAAAGTAACGTGTTACATGTAAAAGGAATACTCCAGCATTTTTCATTGGGATCTCAGCTAGCTGCTGTTTCTGTATCCTACAGTTACCTCAGACATGGGCAGTTGCTTCAACTGTTTCTCTCCTCCACAGCCTGTACATAGAAATATGTTAAAATGACAGTCTCTGGTAATAACCTGTATGCTACAGATTACAGCCCATTCCGTATATCGGTCGACTAATAGTGACGGCATCAGCAAAAATACCACCACATACACGCCAATAACTTCTGACTCACTTGATGCTGGCATCATTCAAACAGGTTTAGATGGTTGCTGCTGAGGACCCTGACGCGAGCCGTCGCGTTTAGCTATATGACTGTAACACAGGCTGAACTGGTAAATATGAAGACAAAACATCATCTTGATTAGAATAGCAGGTCATTACATATACATCAGTCATAGACAAAAACAGCTGTTTAATTAAGATGGGTAAAGAGATGGGTTATGACTGGTTTTGGTACATAGATCCACAGAAACAAGGATAAAAATAAAATTCAATACAAATACAACATTCTTTTTCGAAGAAAGCTAATTAAAAAACGTAAATGACAAATCAAAACGGCTAAATTTTATGGGACTCTCCACCTCAGTTGTACAATATGTGTGTTGTATTTTGGGTTTGAGAATTGAGAACTGCCAATCAAATCACTGGAACAGACCACTGGAAGTACAAGAGTGAAACAGAATCTGAATTTTTAGCCCCAAAACAAACTAAACAAAATAACCAGGAAAAAAAAAAGAAAAGGACAAAAAAAAAAACAAAAAAAAAAAAAACATTTGCCACAAAATGCTCATATCAGTCAGCCTACTACAGATTAGGTAAAAACTGCTGGAATATACCTTTAAGACTGCCCACTTTAACGGACTGGATAGGGTGGACAGTCAAACTAGAGCTGCCGTCAAGTTTGCTTTTTCCCCCAATCCAGTCGTGTTTTACAGTGTCTATGCCTTTTTAGAACCACAAAAACAGCAGGAAAAGCAGGAGAGAAGGGACAGGAAACAGGAAATCTTTCCAGGCATTTAATAAGCAACTGTAGAGTAGATTAAAACGTTTTTTTTTCTTCCAAATATTCATTTTAAAAATGGCTCCAGACAGTGGCAAAGAACAAATTAAACATCAAAAGAAGAAACATTTTTTTTGTCTACATACGATAACTCTCAACAGAAGCTAAAGAAGTTAATCCTCATTTGTCTGAAGTGGAGGGTCATGGAACACAGTTCAGGTGTGTGAATGCACGCACGTGTGTGTGTGTGTGTGTGTGTGTGTGTGTGTGTGTGTGTGTGTGTGTTTATGTGTGAAGTTTGCATGAGGAGCAAAAGAGCTTGAGTGTATGATGGGGTGTGGGTCATCTGCTGAGCAGGACTACTGCCTCACTTTCGCAAACCGTCGTTTTACCTGGGGGAGGTGCAGGTAGAGAGAGAGAGAGATGGGTAAAGAGAGTGATACAAATAAAACTACTGTCACAATATCACAATACTACATCATAAACAGTAACACCACAACCACCAGGAATCTAAATAAGTTTTTTTTCCCCCAAAAAATGTCTGAATTATTATATAAACATCTAAACAAGGACATGCATATGAAATGTGCCATTCTAGATAAGCTCATGAGCCAGAGTTATTAACAGTGGTGGTGACATCACACAAAGTTTAATGAATTAAATAAAATGGGTTTAGAGACAGTCTATCACCATATGATAATGGTAGTATTATTATTATTATTAATAATAATAACAATAACAATAATAATAATATTAATAAGGCCCAATCCCATTTCACCCCTTGCCCCTAACACTTCGCCTCCGACTGTCCCGATTGTTGTTGAGATGGAGGGGTAGGGCGAAGTGTTAGGGCTGCATGGCCCTTCAAACAGAGATTTTTCAGAGGCGCACTCCAAACGGAGTGTTAAGAGAAAAGTCCCAGAATGCCCTGCGAATCATCAGCAAGATGGCTGCACAAGCGACCAAAGAGACCCATAAATGTATTTTCTCTGTTAAAAAGCCGCTGAACTGTAAGATAACCATTGTGATGGCGTTTTATGGTCATTTTCTTCATAACACGCGTAACAATTGCTAGTAATACGCAGATGTCTTGGTCGCTACCTAGTGAAATTTCCCGTTCCACCTTCAATGGTGCAGCAGTTACGTTCTGGTACCTGAGGTTTCTGCACCATTTAAGGTGGAACGGGGAAATTCGATCATGAAGCTGGTGATTAAAAAGCTAAGTTCAGCTTCATATCACCGAAGAATTCTTGGTGGCGATAATGACTAATGGCCATCCCCCTCTTTGAAGGCATATGATGCCCTAAATGTATTTAAGCAGTGAGGAGCTGAACTTACCCTCCTCTGCTATCAGCACTGCTAGCAGCCTGTTAATGAAGTCATGTTTTTTTTTTTTTTTCTTTGTGCTCTTTTTTATTCTGTGACTTGTTAGATTGATTGATGCGTAAAACTGAAGTTGTGAAATTGGAAATGGCCGAAGGACCCTGTCTTGTCTCTAAGTAAAAGCCGCTGACAACAACTGATGATGTATCCGGCTCTTGAAGGGTTGTCCAGTTTCATAGGGGGAAGATTTCAACCACTACCCCAGTTTTATGGGGGGAGGGGGTAAAAATAAGAAATGGGATTGGGCTCAAGTAAGGTTTATTCCATAACTGCACCTGCAACTACATATGACACTCACTGACAGCTCTGCCTGGTCTGCTTCGTAGCTGTTTTCTCCCTTTCTGTGGGACAGGACATGCCCTTTTCGAGGGCAGATGTTTCTCCCCTGTTCCTCCACTAACTGAGTGAGTGAGAGAAAGCTCTCTGGGCTCGATTCCAACTCCCTCTCTGTGTCTCCCTCACTGCCATACACCTTCCAACGGTGCATATCCACATTCTCATCTTGTTTTCCTACCCTCATCACTTTTTGGAAAAAGAAACTGCCGCACAATCACATTACAGAGCAAGGTTGGTTAATGTTCACTTTCAGTGTGTCATTCAACATGAGTCAATCTTTCACTGCCACCTTTGACACACGAACATTTATCAGTAAAGCCAGACAGCCTTCAGCAAAGGTAAGAACTGTACAATAGGAACGAGAGGACTGATACTCACTACTGTTATGAGGCTAAGAAATCGAGCTTAAGTCCTTAAAGTCCTTACAAACTTGAAAATTAAACTGAAAGTAAAAACACATTTTTCCATTCAAATGATCTAGAAAGTGGAAAAGTTACCTTTGCAAGTCCACCCTCTGTCCTGCCCTCTTGGAGTCTACTTCTTTTTGCTGTTTTGGTATCTTGCCACTGATTGGTTCAGCTGAGGCCGTGGAGGTGGAGTCCTGGGTGGGCGCTGCCCTCTTTCTGCCACGACCCGCCCCTCCCCCTGTCGTATTTTTGCCTGTGCCCTCTTTCTCCGTGTTGGCGGCAGCTGCAGGATTTTTTGGCGGTCTCCCCCGTCGAGGTTTGTTGGGGGGAGGCTGTGATCCTGCTGAGGGATTAGAAGCCACACTGTTCTCTGTTCCGTCACTTGCAGGAGCACTTCTCTTTCTCTCGCTGCCCTGAGCTGGTGCTGCTACCTCCTCCTGAGAGCGAGACCAGAGAAACAGTCAAGAAATACTCCAGCAGTTTTCACCTGATACCTGCTACATCTGTGTATAATAATGCACAATAATAGTATGTTACCCCCTATTTTATATAATATTTTATATAATATTTTATTTAATATTTTATTTTATAATTCTATTATATAATAGAAAATAGCTGAAAACCTGCTATTTGCAAACACGCCCAACCTAAACTGTGGCTGTAATGTTAGGATTTAAAATTTGTGGTATACAGACACATTTTAAAACACTACTTTCTTTTAAAAACCAGTTCTGAACTTGCCCATTGGCTTCTATTGTGAGTTTAAAATATATGAGTTCTTTTGACTGAATCGTAAAAATGGTAATTGACAGCACAGATATGGCAGAAAAAGAAATACACTGAACAATTATGGAGTCGTCTTTGTACCAAATTCATTGTATTCTTGAAAACGCTGCTGAAAAATGCTGGCAAAAAACACTTAGGTAAAAGTCAAAGTATGACTTACATTTAAAGCAGAAGTGCTCAAAAATGTACTTAACGTATGAAAGTAAAAGTATTTCTTTAAAAATGACTTATTTAAAAAAAAAAGAAAAAAGCTGCACATCCATGAAACTGAGCATATATAGTGATTTATACTAGACCTTTATCCATCAACCATAAAAATCCACTCATACAGAGCACCCGGACATGTAGGCTCTTTTTATTGTTTATTCTTGGACCGTGTTGCACTAAATTCCGTTGTATGCGAGTACAAAGGATTCTATGTTAGATTTCCTTTACAAGAATTTGAGAATGACATAATTGGAATCACTCCAAAAATATACTGTTGATTTCCATTTTAGCAGATAAAAGCTGAACAGCAGAGCTGATTATTCCCTTTAAGTAAGACCAGGGCTGGAAGGGGGACTTCACACCAGGAGCTACATCAGGCAGACCAGCCCTGCAATGTGTATTATTACTTCAGACCTTCCTAACGGCAGTACTCACCCTACATATTCCACACATATTTGCACACCTGTACAGATGTTCTCTTTCTGTAGATATCCAGGTCATCTGTAACTTTCTATATATAATATTTTAAACTAAAATTTGTTTCACATCTCTCAGCTTCTTCAGCTTTTTATTACTTTTAGTACTTTTTACTTTTTTAATTTATTCTCTACCCTATTTATTGTTTAGTGTAATTTTCCTTTAGTTTAATACTGTAAATAATCTGTGTTCTGTGTTTTTGTTATTTGTTTTTTTGTTACTTGTCATACGTGTTGCTCTCACCAAGACAAATTCCTTGTATGTGTAACATACTTGGTGAAATAAAGAGATTCTGATTCCAACACGGATACCAACCAGCAGCAACCAACCAGAAAGCTGAATTCACACAAGGACCACATCAGACAGTTACACCTACAAAGTAAAAGCTGTACCAACTAAACAAACACAGCTTACTGCTGTGAAAAAAACATGAAGGTTAAAACAAACAGCTAATGTGTAAACAGGAGGAAAAACACCACAGCAATCTTAAAAACCCA
>JAVGWN010001797.1:0-11894 GCA_034552555.1 Semaprochilodus insignis | reverse complement strand
AAAAAAAAACAAACCTTTTCATAAGGCTTGGAACTCCCGAAACCAAAAATCACTAGATGACCATGAGAGTCGGTACAGGCGAAGCGATGACCATCAGGGGTGAACTTGCAGTCAAACACAGCACCGTGCCCCTGACCTTCAATCTGACCACAAGAAACAGTACAACAAGCTGTTCAGACTCTTAGAATTCAATATCATCTCTGGAAAGACATAAAAGATCATCTAAATGGAATGCCACATAAATCATGATGATAGCAACCAGTAGTCAACCTCAAAAAACAGCAAGTTATTACATAAAATGGTTATGAACATGCTGCCTGATGTCTTAGCCCTTAAATTCCATTCATGACGGAGGGATACAAGCAGGGCATTTTGAGGCAAAACAGTCCCCAAGGAAAAGTTCTTGGTTTCAGACTTTCCACTATTTTTCCATCATCAACTTCTCATATAAAATCTCAGAAGACACATGTAGGTCCACTGATGGTTTTGGAAATGAAATACAATAGCTATAATTCTGTTCCCATCCCAACCACTCTATAATGAACCATTCCACACCAAACCACTCTGAATGACTCTGTTTACGTCTTAACTGTTAAACTGCAAATAAACCATTGAAAATACGCTGTATATAAAAGGTTACTTGATGAGAGAGTACCATGTTAAAGTAATGCTGAGTCTTGGTGCCTTTTACAAGGTCCCATATGAAAACGTTCCCATCATGGCCCGCAGACAGGATGACTCTGGGATCGTACGGATGAGGCTCCAGCACAAACACTTCAGCCTCGTGACCCTGTAAAGAGTGATCACAGTTAGTCTGTCGGGGCTCTGGGAACCACACAACAACAAACCTCAGTGAAATGCTTTAACAATGTCTTGTACCTTTAAGACGTGCAGCAGCTGCCCAGTGTAGGAGTTCCACACTTTGAGGAGATGATTGTTGACAGCGGTGATAACCGTGTTGTCGTGGCGATCCCATGACACCATGGTGACCTTGGGTTTGAAGAAGTTCTCTTCCTCTGTCGTTGGCCCAGAGCTGTGGACAGAGAGAGGAGGGGGCACAAAATAAGTCTTGCAGAGCTGCGTGCCATGAGGAACATATCTGATGAGAGTTGTAAGGCGCTCATACCCCGGGAGTGTAGCAGACATGTCCAGTAAAATACTCCTCCACTGGTGTTTCTGATGGAGTCGCCAGATACGAGCGGTGCCGTCACAACTTCCACTCACAAACCTGAGGGTCACACTCGGGAGTCATTACATCACCTTAATCTGTCATCAGCAGTCATCATCCATGAATTACACTCACTGTGTGAATCTGGAACTGATCCAGAACTGCCACTCAACTGATATGAAAACTTACAAAGTACAGTATGGGAGAGTCGAGGAAAGTCACACTGTAATTGGTCAAAACAGTCATACAAGCCAGTAAAGCTCTTTAATTACAACTACTGGAGCATAAAATAAATAAATAAAAATGAAAACACATAACTGTATTAGCATATGAAGCCCACCAAATCCATTTCAGTCATTATTTTTTTATATATGAAATATGAATCAGTCAACTCGTGTGCCTGACTTTGAAGTCTTTTGTCACAAAGACCAAACGTTTCATACGCTGTTGAAAGTGGGTTTTACTAGAGGTAAGCAACATGATAATTTATCACTATCATGATAGTTATTATTGGAAAACATGATAAGCTTTTGTTGACATATAGATATCATCAGTACCTAAAAAGCACAGAGCAGCTGCATGTTTTATTATAAAAGGAGCATAAATAGACCTTTTTAACTGTTAAGTGCAGAAAGTCATTACATTATATATAAGTTTTTGATGGACTTTTAGAAAAAATGGCAGTTTTTGAAAAAATGGCACCGCTAATGCATTGTGTCTGTGTCAAAAAAAGATACGCATGGTGAAAGTGTCTTTATTCGTACTGCGCTTTATCTTTAGTAAGTTTAATAATACCCAAGTGTCCTTTATTCTTTATGAAACGTGCTATATAAATAAACTTGGGGTTTTTTTTATTGTTTTTTAAACCTTGCCTTGTCTAAATCATTGTGATATTTTTACAAGATCACCATCTCGCTAGGCTTCATGCATATGAGAAACATGCTATAATATGATTAATGCTATATGAATAACACTGCTTTTATTAGAGAAATAAAAATGTGTTCTCCATTAAGATATCAGCTCCTTGTCTTCAAAAAAAAAATCCCCATATCAAAAACTACTACAGATGGATTAGATGAGTTTATATATACACGTACCTCTCCCCTGTATTACAAAACTGGATACTGTCCACCTTGTCCTTAAATCAGACAAATCACAGCAAATTAGATCAGAAGCACATTCGGCCACTGCTGTCTCAGAGAAGCAGACCAACTGACTGTTCTTACCGTGTGTGAATCAAGCTCTGCTATCCTCTCTGGGCTCCCATTGCCCAAATAATAAATCCTAATTACATCATCAGTGCTGCCCGTAGCCAAGAACATCCCACCTGTGTTGAATGAACACAGTGTTTTAGTGCTTAAGTTTAAAAAAGACGAAACAATATAACAAAAAGCATGTGATCCTGACTGTACCAGGGCTGAACGAGGAGCACACCATCTGAACACCAGGCCTCGGTCTTTCTGTAAACTTCTGAGGACGATCACTGCAAAACCAGTGTCCCAGGTTATTAGAGGAACATTTTTTTATGTATTGTGACATCAAAACAGTTACTAAACCTTTGCAAGTTCAGTGTGAACCCTAATCTAATATATGTTTAAGCCCTTGTAGATGAGACCAAGCAACCAAACACCCTGTGCTGTGCTGTGCCGTGCCATCACAACCACAAGTAGCAACCTGGCCAATTACAGTTGACTAACACTAATATTATGTTTAAGCCTTAAGCCAGTAGAAGTGCATATTGTCATAGTCCAAAGAAAAACAAAACAAGTGTCTCCAAAATAGTAACAGATGAAGGCAAAAACATTACATACTTTTATTGTAAGCTAAACTGAAGAAATATTATTCCAAGCAATCAATTTTTGAGTACTTGTTGGTCCAATCATAATGAAATTTACACATGTAAAGGACAGCTGCTGTGCTCAGATGACAGGGAAAAATAAAAAGATTCGAGATATTTGTTGGTCAGCAGCAAAAAAAAAAAAAAATTTCTTAAAAAAAATAAGAATAAATAAACAGATAAAAGCACACACAATTGTAATACCGGTCAGAAACCACAATTAAGGTATTTTGCTTTAAGATTTGGTCTCACTGGATTGAGGTGATTACTGCACTTACCTGAAACTGGTGTTAATGACATCCCACTGCCAGAAGCAGACAGTAGCATCAGTTCCTGTGGAGACCATGTACCTTTTCGAGCCCTTGGCAAACGGAGAAAACTAAAAGGAGGAATATTTTTTTTAAGCCAGATCAACGGAATAAAAGCACTTTCATTTTGGAACCCAGAGTGAAACTTAGGAAAGGAATTTCTAAAGAAACCTAGCAGTACAACGTTTTTTAATATTTTCCACATTTGAGTCAACAGTCCTGTTAATCTGATTCCTACACCTGTACACCTGAAGAGCGCACCTGTAAAGAGGTAATGGATCCACTGTGGCCCTGCAGGACTGCCACCGGGGCACAGGTACGAAGGCACCAGACACGGATGGTTTTGTCGCAGCTCCCGGCTGCAATTAGGGTGTTCTCCAGGTTTACAGCGAGGTCCGAGATCTCAGCGTGGTGTCCTCGCAGAGTGGAGTGGAGCCTCCCATCAAAAGAGGACCAAATCTTCACCAAGGCATCGTCTGAACCCTGAAGGACCCAGAAAAGAACCAGACTGAACATCAATCTTTAAGGCCAGTAGAGAGTTCCAAAATTAAAATTCTTGGCAGAAAATAAATAAATAAATAAAATTCACCTTCACAAAATTTACATTACTTAATTCTTTTGAGTAGATTTATAAACCATAAAGACCAAATAGAATTAAGAAAAGGTGCCATCGATTGAAACTCTAAATACACAGGCAATGTTGGAGAGTTAAATTAAAAAATGTAATAAATTTAAATAAAATCAGTATTTTCAATTGTTGTCTTCTTCTTCAAATACAAACGCCACATTTGCAAAAGAGAGCTAAAATGTCCTAAACTGTCATGGAACAATCTTGACTCATTAATATTTACATCCCCAGAAAGCATAAGACAATAGATAAGTCTACCGTTCAACTTTTAATTTACCTTGTGTTGATGCTGAGATGGAAAGTTGAGATCAAAAGTAGCTAGTATAGGTAATGCTTCAAGCAACTAACATTAACACAGCTAACTAAACAGTATGGCGACCTAGCTTATTTTCCTGTCTGTGTCCATTTCAATATGTTGCTTCTGTGTGATCATCACTGTGTCACCGTTAACCAGTCAATCAGAGTAGAACTCATCAGATTATTCATGAGCTCACCAAAAAGGGGAAAATGGCTCGCTTCACTTTAGGGCCAAATCACGAAGTTCTTATTGTGTATGAAGTGACAAGTTTATTAATGACAGGTGACTCTGAACTCTTAAAGCTCTGAGAGCTGAAGGAATCTCAGACCGTAAAAATCCTGGATCCTGTTCTGTCAAAAGCGATGCAGTAAACGGCAGAGAGATGTCCCAGAATTCTCCGGTGCATCTTCATGTGCTGATAGTTGCTGACAGGATGGACAAAGCTGAAGCGCTGGGTTCCCGTCAGCTCACGGCCTCGACATACCTCCACTACACACACACACACACACACACACACACACACACACACACACACACANCACACACACACACACACACACACACACACACACACACACACACACACACACACACACTGAGTTCAGTACACAGAAAAGAACGTAAACAGCTCCTCTTACTCTCTCACAGAATAGTTCATTTGCAGCTAAACTGCAGCCAAAACCACAATACATTGAAAACATTATTTTGGGATGCAAAAATACAGAATATTGAATAGAGTCAAATTAAACTGAAGTGAATCATATAGTTCAGTACCAAATTGTACAGCCCCATATCATATTGTATCAAAGGCTACATTCCCCCAGCAGGTAAGCTAATCCAAATCCGATTTTCTCACCAAATCAAATTTTCTCTTCATGCTATTTACAATATCTTTTAAATGTGAATTATATCTGACATCAGTATGAACAAACTACAGTCCTAAACTGACCCGCCCGCGAAAAGAACAGTGCTTCACATGGCATGCTCACCCCGAGGTAAACAATCATGATGGATGCCAGTCCACTCCTGAAGCAACCACAAAGTTACAATGAATGACAGCTCGGCCTTGCACTGAGAATGTGCTTCAGCTCACCACGTTTGGCCACATTATTCTGCCACGGCTACCTCTCTGGTTTGCATCCTTGGTTTCTTTAAACTTTGCTTTCCGACTATGAACTTTCCTTAAGATTCAGCCTGTTTTCCTATGGCCGTATACCTCCATTTGTTCAACAAAAAAGTCTTTTGTCAAGTTTCATTAATGTAAAAGCTGCATGAATTCTGATCTGGAGTTACACTGCCGCAGATATGTAGTGGATTTCAGTCCCACATATGAAAAATAATGCCAAATCAGAACTGAAAATGTCAGATCCAAATAAACACATCTGTGTCACATATAACACACACACACACAGGACTAGGGCCACTTTTACCTGCTATGTAAGTATAGCCAAATTGCATCAAAGTGTATTGTCTCATTGTACCATAGGATATTGTACTGTAATTATATCATGTATCATGACTAGAATCTTAGTTTGTAGGTAAAGTGTTATACAGGGACATAAAGAACAAAGTTTGTTTTGAATATTGTACCTTTATCATGTTGAATACACTCGTAATAGAATCATTAACATTATTAACATTAGCATAAGGCACTTTTTCAGCCATTCCTGCAATGCATTACTGCAATCGAAAAATTTACTAAATTATCACACCATATTGAACTGAACATTCTAAATGTGAATTTGTATGTCCCTACTCTGTAATAGTTTAATTTAAGACATTTAAATAAATATGTGTTCTTTCAAATGCAAGTCATAAATGTTACAACACATTTAGCTACTAGCCAGTTCTGAAAGCTCCACTCCAGTGTTGTGAAAATATCTCAGTACTTATTAGAACCCTGAAGAACAGGTGCACAGGAAGCCATTTCCGCAAGCAATTGAATAGCATTTCCTGCAAACCAGTAATCAACCCAAAACGCACGTGCACTATTCGACAACAAAACTCTTGATATACAAGACACCACAGTAATCCTATAGCACATTAACAGCCTAATAACAGATAAAAGCAGAGACAGCAGCTCCACATATCAAATACACAGAAAACTCACCCAAATTCGGGGCATCCCTGCAGCTTAAAGGCCTCTCTGGTGGTCTCCCTCTGTGGAGCGCGGCGAAGGACGTGCCTTTCCATCGACTACTGCCGCAGTCTTTGCCGCAAAAGGACAACAGATCAGAACAGATCTGGCACGTTCAGATAAACAGTTAACAGGTTTAAACTGATAAGAACACAGTCTTACCTTTAGCTGTACGCAGTAACGAGTGTCTGCCCGTCCCCAAAAGAGAGTGCACCCCCGGGACACCAGATGGTACCTCCTTGTCCAGAACTGGACCGATCTTCTTACATACCTGTAGCAGGTGATCTGGGGCAATATGTTTGTTGGCAGCAACCTGGTGGAACAGAAACATACTGTGTGAAGATGGCTGGGAGACAACGGAGCAATATGACACAGGAACAACATGAAGCAGGAACATGTAGGAACATGTAACATCACCGTACATAAAAGAGGATTCTCACCAGACACCGCTGGTAAGCATAAATGAAAAAGAAAGACGCTGCTTTCCATTCAGCTACATAAACTTGATTAATCCCATCAAAACTCTGGGAGCAATGACTTAACAGATCGCACTCTGCACCAGTTAAACAGCACTAATTACTTTCTTACTTTAAAGAAACATACAGTTGGTCAGTGTTCTTTAGATACAGACAGTGTCTGTGCTATGCTCATAAAAGCATACCCAGACCAACAAAATGTATCATAATACCATAAAATGTTGCCATATTCCTCACTTCTACTTGCTGCTGAAGTTTATTACAGCAATAAACTGTGAGAACCTGTGCTATACTGTAACTCTATTACAGGATAAAATCGCTTGATGCACAGCATCATGGGGGTTACTGCTTTAATAAAATGGCAATAAAACATGAAAAAAATACACATGTTGTTTGTAAATAATAGAACTTGCATAAATTGATAACAGACCAGCTTTTTTCCAAGAAACATACAACTTTCAGTTGCTCTTTTCATGATGATGCTTAAGCACATTATAAAGGAAACATCATAATATAGCACCAACTATTAGACCTTCTAATCCAGGGGTCTTCAAACTGGTCCTCAGCCCCCCCAGAAAGTCCACATTTTATCTCTAACTTCCAGTGCATAAGAGTGGAGCAAAACTGTCCAGGTGGTGCTGAGGGCCGGTTCGAAGACCTCTGTTCTGATCTATATTTTAGCCTGTTTATACTGTAAGCCATATTTGACCTTGATGGCTATGCTGCAACCTGACTGGCCTTTTAGCTATGTTTTAGCCTGTTAGCTATGTTTTAGCCTGTTAGCTATGTTTTAGCCTGCTTAGTTTCTTGGCATTCTTCTGTTAGCTAACTTTTAGCCTGCTTTATTTCACATTTTAGGAATCCATTAGCTCACTGGCTCTTCTTCACCTATTGAGCTCTCTTTAAGTGTGTTTAGCGTGATAGCTCTCTGTTAGCCTGACGATGATGGTTCCCTATTAGAATGTCAGAAGCTATATTTTAGCCCATTTAGTCTCTTGTCATTCTTCTGTTAGCTAACTTGTAGCCTGTTTTATTTCACATTTTAGGAACCTATTCTTGTTTACCCTCCAAGCTCCCTTTAATGTGTTTAGCTTGATAGCTCTCTATTAGCCTGTTTAGGTTGATGATTAAGATTAGAATGTTAGCTACCTTTTAGCCAGTTTAGTCTTCTTAATGTGGTTTAGTGATTTAAAAATTAAGTTTGCTGTCAGTTTAACAGAACCAGGTCTTTACTGACTTCTTACTTCATCTGTCAGTTTACTATTAGGACACCCTGCGCTTTGTGCTAACAGTGAAACAGCTGATTCAGCACAGGGATTAATACAGAACTTGGGTGTTTTGAGGAGCCAATAGACATGAGCATATCTGCGTATTTTACAACATATACGACACCACCATGTCACCCAGTCCTGTATACAGTAAGGAAAGATTCTGGCAGTTTTTCTGACCAACACTGCAATCACATTTTAATTGCGATCGTTTTCTATAATTTGAGGTACGAGCCTTTCTTTTGACCAAAAGGACCAGCATATACTTTTCCTGGCTTGATGCTTGAACGGTTGGTACAGTGCGGTTGTGATGTCACAGAACATGGAAGTTTGGTTGCATCTAAAGGCAGGTCACAAGCTTAGAAAAATTGCAGCAACTGCAGCTATTCGAATCTAATTGCAATTTCAATATAAAAAATGATTAATTTTACAGCTCTTGTGTACAGAAAATTAACTGTCAAATAATTTCTGATCTGTTAGTTTAAATCTGACTAATTTCACACTTAGACAGATGGAAAACGTTCAGACTAAACACTGTAAGGTGTAGTTGTGGTAAATATTAGTTTGACAGAAAGCAATGGTATTGTTACACCAATGTACTAACTGCTGGAAAACAGCACAAAGCATAAACGTTGGTGAGGTTTGATTTGACTGCACACGACCAGACCCTAGCACATCCTCAAATAACACAATTTTTGTTTGCAGTCAAATGTATACAAGGTGTATTTTCTAAAGACTTCAAATGTCACTTCGAAACCCAAGCTACCTACTCTAGAATTACTGAATCAGAGCTCATGAAGACAAGCATGCATCAAAACAGCGTCTTTTTGAAACTCACAGCATCAGAAAATCAACTATATAAAGCAAAACTGAGACCAACCATTGGATGGCAGCATTCACATGAGCTCTAACAAACCGGAGTACCAGAGAAAGTGCACAAGGGATCATTTCAATCCAACCAAACCTGCCAAACCTGAACACACCTTTAGACCTCCAGAATTATCTATCCCTATTAATATAAATTAGTCTTTAGAGTAGAGCTGTCACAATCAATAATTGGGATTACACTGTCTATTCTCTGTCATTATATGCATCTAGTACAGAATGAGCCAAAAGTGACCAAATTGGCCTGTTAGTGCTGTGTTGCGCGTGCACACGCACACACACACGCATTGCACAGAATCACGCAAAGAATGAAACAAAGCTTATATTGAGAAAGTAAAAAAGTCTTAAAGTCGGGGAGGTAGCTGACGAAAGCCATCTTTCTTGGCCGCCATATCACTGACGTTGCTTCATTTTGTAGGATCCTTTAAACACGACCATGAAACATGCCCATCATTTGTGAGAAAACTAGGAATAGTCTCCCACAGCCTCACACGGCAAAACAATTCACAAACAGGCAGAAACATTGGTAAGTAATGAAATGGATTATTTTTTTATTCAACAATTTTCATCAGCAAGACGTCATGTGTCAGTGTAGCGTGCTCAGATACCAAAATTGCTAGCATACACGCTAATAATATCGGAATACATAGTTAACAAATAAACTACAATACTCAGCACTGTGCTCTAAACATGTTAGAGCAACAAATTACAAGTTATAACCTTTTTAGGTTTTCATCATGGCACACATGATGCCCCATCTATTCATTTACTGTTTCACCTTAAATACACTTAACCAACTCCAAATACACTCAAACCAACTCACATTCTAACTGTCAGGATTGTGGAAAATGATTACACTTGGCTTTAACATTCGAGATCATTGATCTGTCAACTGTACAATACTTGTGACATGCCTACTTCAGAACATCCTGGAGATAAAAGTGCCTTGAAAACGTATCCATGCAAATCAACTTCCCACATTAGCACATCATAAACACAGGACAGAATACTGACCTGTCAACGCAGTTAAAGCATAACCCCAGTCTAACTATACCAACATGCATATAACCATTACCTTTACCAACGACCCATGTTGTTTTTTTTATGTTACATGAAAAGCAAAACGATCCACACTTACCAAGTCTTCATATGATCTAGGATGTTCATTCCCTTCCCAATCCAATCTGCGTGGAAGGAGCTGAGAGGGGAAAAAATGTTTAAAAATGAGAAAAGGATTACAGGCTAGTTTTAAAGAGCCCACATGTTCCTTTTTTCTGTGCTCTGTTTAATCTACTTATGACATGTGTGCTTTTATGCCCCAAAAAGCAAACCTTATTTTAAAAGACCATTTCCCGACCTCTGTTTAACCCCTACAATTACGTATGCTGTGCCTTTAAGACATCAGATATGTAAATAATCGCTCTGTTCTAAATGGCTGCCTCATTCACAAGGCAGTCCAGGATGAAACACTCTTTATAATTTCAGAGAGAGTGGGAGGGGCTTTATTGCTGTATGCCGAATGGGCAGATATTTGTGAACCTGTTAGTGTTTGTGACATCACAAAAACAATGAAATCGAAACAGACTGATTTGGTAGATTTGGTAGGACTGTAAGTGATGACTGTTCTTTCAGTGTTCATTTATTACAGTTTTAACTGCTTTGCCTTCATTTAAATATTTCTTTCGTACAGTTGTTTAAATCTGGGATCGGTTACAAAATATCCACAATAGAAAACAAGGCCACTTAATTTTTAAATAAACTGAACCGTTTATTACTACACATATCCATGTGCTGGATGACATATGGAAAAATTATAATGCAGATTTTCAGTCTGCTACAAAGGCTACATTTCATGGAAATGAAAAACCTCCCGAGATGCAAAGTCTGCTCTTCAGGTATAGCTCGTCTAAAAGAAGGGTTACAAACTGGTGCATTATAGATTCAATACAATATCAGAATCACAGTGTGTTATTTTACTGTAATTATATCATCATCATCAAGAAATAAACAAGCTAAAGAAAAATTATCCAACATGTTTAAACAGAATTTGTAATGCTTTTTAACTGAATTCGGATATCAGCACCATTTTGTGTTATTTAACTTTATATGAGCCCTTTAAATACGATCCCACGTTAAACGGTCCAGCAATCTGAGCCGTCAGAACGTAAATACTGCACCATTTAAGGTGGAACGGACAATTCGACTAAGAAGGCAGCGAATAGCAAAGCACATTATCGTGCATACACACACATACACACCTGATGTTCCTCAAGTTCACTCACAAGAGCCTGCAAAACATCAGAGGAGCTCATGAATAACATCAAATCTGACGATGGAGAGCATAAACGCATTTCATAACAAACACAATGTTATAATAATAAACACCAGCTCTCTCACCTCCGCCGCCCTCCGACAGGGACCGGTTGTCAAAAAGCGAGAAATTAGGAAATAAAGCTCTGCAAGAAAAATACATAAATAAACAGACATAAATACCAAATAAAGACGTGCTTTTAAACGTGTATAAGTGCAAATAGCCTCCAAAAACAGCTCCCCAACGCTTTAACGGAACGTTACCCGATTCGAGCGGAGAAACAGTCCCGCTTCTGTCCATCGCAGCTGGGCTAAAGTTATAATTCAGAAACTAAGTTTGAGTCCGATTTATCCGCAGATATACTTATTTAATTCGGCTTTTCTGTTCAGACAGTTTTCGCTCGCCATTGGAAATAAGAGGCCTCGGCTTCACAGAGGAACTTCCGCCAGAGGACCGGAAACAGAGGTGGGGTGGAGGGGGGGCGAAGAAAAAGTCGCTTAAACAAAGACAACGCGCGTTTAATAAATAAAAATAAATAAAGATAAATATTTGCTTTAGTTCGAATAATCGCTGTGTTC
>JAVGWN010001796.1:0-11894 GCA_034552555.1 Semaprochilodus insignis | reverse complement strand
CATCTGCATTTAAATCAGAAACTATTTACTGTTTAGACCACAAACGTCTGCAGGGAGAATGACTTCATCATGAATATGACTACCTGCCCCATCACGCTCTATTCACACTCATGCTGTCTGAAGAGAGTGTGAAATATCAAGGACCACCAGTTTTCAGTTTCATTCAGACCAGAGGTTCCTACTTCGAGTCCTGGAGAGTCCACACTAGACACATTTATACTTTACCTTATCTAGCACTTATCTAGCCCAATTCAACTCATTGCATGATTAAATGCTGGATTGGGAGTGTTACAGTAGGGAAAGCATAGAAACATGCAGAGCATGTGGTCTCCAGGGCAATCAAGCTCCTAAATGGCTATCACAAATTAAACACCCTTCTAAACAGACCTCCAACACCCACCATAGACACTCCTTAATCTACCAGCCATTAATCAGCAACCCCCCACCCAGACATTCACGGCCCTCAGGATGCTCTTCATATTGTTCTGGAACAAACTGCTGATTTCTCTCCACATCTGTACAGTTCTACCTTATTTTGGACATCTGCTGATGTTATTAATAGATCACAAATGAACTGACTTCTTTAAAACCGATTTTGGACATCTACTGACGTTATTAATAGATCACAAATTGACTTCTTTAAAAATGATTTTGGACATCTACTGACGTTTTTAATAAATCACAAATTGACTTCTTTAAAACCAATTTTAGACGTCTACTAACATTATTAATGAATCACAAATTAACTGACTGCTTTAAAACCGATTTTGGACGTCTGCTGATATTAATAGATCACAAATGAACTGACTTCTTTAAAACTGATTTTGGACGTCTACTGACGTTATTAATAAATCACAAATTAACTGACTTCTTTAAAACCGATTTTGGACGTCTACTGACGTTTTTAATAAATCGCAAGTGAACTGACTTCTTTAAAACCAATTTTGGACGTCTACTGACATTATTAATAGGTCGCAAATGAGCTGACTTCTTTAAAACCGATTTTGGAAGTCTACAGACGTTATTAATAGATCGCAAATGAACTGACTTCTTTAAAACTGATTTTAGGTGTCTACTGACGTTATTAACAGGTCCCCAATGAACTGACTTTTTAAAATGGATTTTGGACGTCCACTGACGTTGAAAACATGTGCCCGACAGACTATCTATTTTTAAACACATTTTTAAACACACGGACAACTGTTGTTTACTGGGAATGTACTGTGTTGTTAGCTGTTTTCTAATGGAATCATATGCTTTTAAACTGTTTATGATCTTTTACTAAGTGCTTTCATTAAGTGTCAGAGTCTCTGATTTATGCTAAATGTAAGGATCTTTAGTCTTAGGTAAGCCTTTAATATTGCCGGAGGAGTAAGTTAACACTAGTGAGAAAAAAACAGTAAAACATAAACTTTAAATAAAAGTCCTTTATGTGTATTTTCACAGCCAACAAGCTATATAATAACACAGTGTAAGGTTGTGTAAGACATCTAGACATTCCAAGGTGAATGTTTCTGTAGAATGACCCATATTCTCTCCAACAGCTGTTTAATATCCACTAAACAGGTCCTGTTCAGCCCCACCAGTTTCCAGCTAAACCGGAGCATTAGCTGTCTCCCAATCAGAGCGCTGGGGGCGGGGCTTGACTGTATAAGGGTGGGATTTGAAATACTGATCGTTCCGTCTGTTTCCGTGACCGCGTGGTTCCAGCGTGAAGCCGCTCCAGGCCAGGTGGTGGCGCTGATTCTGTAACTAGAACTTTGTCCAACTGCGCTAAAGTGGAGAAGCAGAAGAGTGTGTTGTGGTTAGCGGTTCACGCATCCTTCGCGCTCAGACCGTGTTGTTGGAGGAACAGAAAGCAGAGCTGAACTAGAAAAGGTGGGAAGCTGTCCGACACTGTAACATTCACTGTTCTTCGTTCAGTCTGAGACTAACATCTGGAGACACACAGGAGCTTTGGAAATTAGATCTGATGGGTTTAAAATAGACTAGACACACAGAAGCAGCTCATTCAGACTAGAGCTGAGTAATGTGAGCTGCTGCTGCTGCTGGACCAGGATATTTGGTTGGTAATGTTTTCCTGATTGGGTTTGATATACAGAGCAGTTTGTTCCTGGTTTATACTGTATATGCTGTTTGAAAAAACTGCCAGTTAATTTATCACAGTCATAAGTATCTCATCTAGTGGACTAAAATGCTGTTTGTACTTTCCTGCTAAATTCTGGAACATGTCTTTGTGGCTGTTGGTTTATCTCATGTGCTTCTGTTCTTTTGTGTGCTGGTCTAACTAACTGTAAAGATGATCCTCTATGTCCATGACTATCTGCTCCATTGTCAGTTTGAACACATAAAGCATATCATCAGTCATTAACTTCTAAAACAGTGTGTGAAAGAGGTCATGCCATATTGAAGGTGTAGCTGTAATTCATGTAGATATAGGGGCTGATATGCTACATTATTCAGGATGGTAGAACTGTTTGTACAAATGTGGTGAGAAATCAGCAGTTTGTTCCAGAACAATATGAGATACAATAAGAGCTTCCTGAGAGCCGTGATTATCTGGGTGGGGGTTGCTGGTAAGTGGTTGGTAGATTAAGGGTTGGTAGGAGTGTCTATGGTGAGTGTTGAACGTCTGTTTAGAGGGGGCTTTAATGTGTGACAGCCATTTAGGAGCTTGATGGTCTAGTTCAGATGTTCCTAATCCCAACCCTGGAGACCACATGCTCTGCACATCTCTGTGCTTTCCCTACTGTAACACTCCCAATCCAGCATTTAATCAGTTAATGAGTTGAACTGGGAGTGCTAGATAAGGGAAAGTATAGATGTGCATAGTGTGGGCTCTCCAGGGCTGGAACTAGGAACCTCTGATCTGAATGAAACTGAAAACTGGTGGTCTTTGACATTTCACACTCTCTCCAGACAGCATAAGTGTGCATAGAGATGTTTGTGGTGTAAACAGTAAATAGTTTCTGATATGCAGATATATTGGTGACAGTTTTGTTATAGTTAATAAGGCCATTGCTGTGGCAGCAGTATGGGGAGGGGGTGGGAAATTAGCAAAATTGTATAATTGTTACCATTTTCTTAAAGAATAATACGCCTTATATCTCTGTGTCAGACTAACGTAATTTATTTTTGATGTAGTGAATCTTTGATTTATGAATGTATTGTGTAGAAATGTCCTTTAATAGTTAATACATTTCACAATTTTATCTTTTTTTCTTATTCTTTATATTTTTAAAGCAGCAAGAATGTGGAGTGTTCCAATATGCGCCTCATGTTGCTGTCTTAATGTTAATATTTGATTTAATTATATATTCTGAGGTCAGATTTAATCATAATATTTAATATTTATATTAAAAATTGTCACAATTCTGCAGAGTTCTAATGTTATAATAAACAGATTGGTTAGGCTGAAATTAAAATAAAAGAAAGAACAGCAGAACTTGCCACACTGACCTCTAACAACATACTTCCACCACACAACATACAAACTCTCCAGAATTAGAATCCAGTCACTGCAGTATAGTTGTGTCAGCAGCGTAAGCCCCACCCACTTTAATCTGACTAGATGCCCTGAAAGACTATAAATGAAATACTCACAGTAGAGAGGTGTGTTGGTGATACAGTTTTACGGGTTTGCAGTTTTATGTTGGTACAGTCTGTGTTAGCTAAATAGTGTTAAAAGCTAAATGACAGTGGATTTAAATAAACTTTGTATCTTCATCAGACATTCACGATTCAGAGACTGAGATTTTCATATTTTCAGCAGTTTCAGCACAGAACTGGATAAAGCTTTGCTAGGTAAAACAGTGTACATGTGTGTTAGTTTGCGTTACATTGATGTTTTGGCTTTGATATGAATGACAGCTTTAATGCCTCTGTATTTATTCCAAATCAAAACCTCATGCAGCAGATTAATCAGAATAAACATCAGGCTGTTTCTTTCAGGTTTGCACATACAAGGACTTAGTCTTCAATTATACAGAAGCTCAGCGTTACACAGTAACTTCACAGCTTTCACACTAATACTGTAGCATAGAAGATTTAAATAAGGATTAAATTTAGACTTTAGAACAGCATGAAGTGCTAATTAGAACTCTTGTTGTCAAGGTGGAGCCATGTTGTGCTTTTTTCTATCATAGTGGAACGGATTTCAATTGTCAAGTCCTGGGGAGCCACTGTCCTTCACAGGTTCAGTATTCACTGCCCCAATTATCAGTAGGTAATTATCAAGCTCTTCATGAGCTGGGTTTAGGGCCCAAACCCTTTAACTTGGAAAAATTTGAGTTGAGCAGAATACCGACTTTGGTAGAATTCCAAGAAATCTCTTCCCCGTGAATCCCCCCCCCATTCTGGGCAATAGCGGAGTTGGTTCCAAGACTGAGCCTAAATTCAAGTGTTGTCTGGCCACCAGGTGGCGTATTCTAGAGCTATTTTTTGGAATTTCATTGGCATTCCAAATTATTGTTTTAGATTGTTTTATCTGATGTTGGAAATTAATTATTTCTATGGTATGTTCCTAATCAAAGATCTTTGTTCCTAGCCATTTGAAATTCTGACTAGGACTTTCAAATTTGGGGATATTTTTATTGGTACATTCCAAATCTATGATCCTTGTTCCTAACCATCTGAAATTTTGATTTTCACAGGTCTTTTTCCTAATATTATGTAAAGTCAGTCTGCAGAAAAAGAACACAAGAGATTGTGTAGTATAGTCATTTGAGTTTGTAGTTCTTGTTGACCTGAGAAACAGTTCACATTGTGATCTCATCAGTCCAGCAAACACAGGCTCCACTCCTGAATCCTACAGGTCATTGTTACTGATGTCCAACACTCTTTCACAGTATGATCTCATCAGTCCAGCAAAGACAGGCTCCACTCCTGAATCCTGCAGGTCATTGCTACTGATGTCCAACCAAATTGATCTAGTTTCAAAACTGATCCCAGTTTTACACATGTGTTTTTCCTAAGATTTCACAACATCAGTCTGCAGACAGAAAACATAACAGATTGTGCAGAATTGTCAGTTGAGTTTGCGTTTCTTGCTGACCGGAGAATCTCTAGTTTCGAGTCTTTAGGACAAATGAGTGAATTCTGAGAATTTTAAAAAAGTAGTGTAGACCACATTTCCATGAATACGATCTGAATCCTTTTTTTCCATTGGAATACATAAGAGAGCTTCCCAGATATAAAATATTAGCCTCTAAATCAGTGGTTCTGAACACCTTACACCAATAAACACCATAAACGCACCGAGGGGCTTGAGACAAGTTCATCCCTGCCTGTCCAATACCAGTGTGGTACCCCTAGCCCCAGCTACAGTTACTTTCTGTTGCCTACCAATCAGGGGGCTGGCACTCCAATATGTTGTCAAACATGTCCTCCATGCCTCCATGTCAAATTTTGGACAGGTACGAGTCACCAGAAATGAACACCCTGCTCCAGACTCTGTACTATTGACTAAGAGGAAAGGTAGTTTTACAGGTGTTGTGAGCTGGTAGAGGGAACGGTAAATCACAGGGGCTAATGTTGCTCCAGCCTACAGTACAACATATCCAAGCTTGGTGATTCTAGGTTTAAAGGTTGAGGAGCTACAGGCCTTAGAGCTTCAGGAGATCTTAGAATACACTTTCAGGATTAATAATAGGGAAAGTTAGGAAGCAAAGATTATAATCTCGGATTTAAAAATCTTGGATTTAATATCTGGGAAAGTTTTAGGTATCTAAAAAAATAAAAGTTGTGATTGCATGTTTGGAATCAAACTCTTTTTTTTTTATTATTATTCCAGGCAAATATTAGTTTTTTGGAATTGGGATTACACTTTGGGAATCAAGCTCATTAAAGTTTTTTTAAAATTATTACAGGCAAATATATTTTTCTTTCATTGCAATTTTGGAATTAAGCTCAATTTTATTTATATGTTTATTTTTTTGTAAGAATTAGTGCCAAATTGGGCACTAAATTGGGATTGCATTTTTGGAATCAAGATTATATTTATATTTGGAATTATTAGTGGTAAATATATATTTTTGGAACTTGGAACCATAAATTTTGATTCAAGATTAATTGTTTGCAAAGTGTGGGACCAAATATACATTTTAATGGAAGTGAGATTGAATTTGGAATGAAGATTGATATTTGGATAAGGGCAAAGCATTGAATTTTGAGAATTGTTTTAATCATCTAGCCTTCCAAGGATGTAACGTGTATCCCTTTATTTCATTGGAACATATAGTAGAGCATCCCAAATATAAAATATTAGACTCTAAATGACCAACAACACCATAAACACTGTTGTTGGGGTCAGGTCATCATTTACAAGTTAATATTTTATATTTGGAATGCTCTCTTATCTATTCCAATGAAATAAAGGGATTCAGATCATATTCTTGGAAATGCGGTCTACTACTTTTTAAAATTCTCAGAATTCACTCATTTGTCCTAAAGCCATCACTTCTACATAGTCTTACCTCTGATGTTTTTACTATTAGTGTGCCGAGTGTAGTGAGAAGGTAATATCACATGAACAGAAAGAAACATTTGTAATGTACAAAAAATCCCTGAATTCCAAAGTTCAAAATTTCAGATGGTTAGGAATCATCAAGATATTTGATTAACAGCATATAAAAAACTCCCTGAAATATTTGGACCTCAGTAGCAGAGATTTTCAGGATTCAGAAGTGCACCTACTCTGTCCTGGACTGAGACAATAGAAAACTGAGAAATCGAAACGAGATTCTCTGGTCAACAAGAACTTCAAACTCATTTGACAACTTTGCAGAATCTGTTGTGTTGTCTGTCTGCAGACTGATTTTGTGGAATCTTAAGGAAAACAAATGTAAAAATTGGATATATTTTATGTGCCATGCCTCTGAATGACGCGTTCAGTTTTGTACTCCTGCGATTATACATTTTCTTTGTGACCTGGATTAACACCATTTTTAGGACCTATGGTCCAAGCACTGTAAGGGCAGTATCTCTTTGACTTTTGACCAAACTCTGTTGCATGTTGTGACAGCCTGACCAGTATAGTTCACTTCCTTTTGGCAGGCATAGTCACGCCTCTTAGGCTTTTGCCTAATGCCTCAGTGCTCTAAGTTCCGTATGCCCTTGATCTTTGACCCTAGGATCATCAAACTCTGAAATGTTGTGTGTTTTGACATCCCGACCAACATACCAAGTTTTGTGGTCAAGATGAGTACATCTGTGCATGTTCCATGCTGGTCCGATTCTTCAAATCCCAATTATAGCTACTTCCTAATCCCTCTCACCTAAGGTTCTGGTGCTCTGAAATGTCATCAAGCACCTCCTGTCGAACCCCCACATCTAATTTCAAACAGGTACAATATACCAAACCCAAACAGCATGCAATATAGTTTACTGCTCCAGATACTATAGATCTGAGTAAGATGGGTCTACTCTATCCGTGCTGGTGAAGGGAAGGCTTAATCAGAAGAGCGTGACATTTGGATATATCGCTCAGGCCTCAAGGACTAGTTCGGAGTAGTTGCACAAAGACAACATGTAATAGGGGCAAACAGGAAAAGAATAGCAATTCTCAGAATAACTTCACATATACAATATGGAATAAGGGAACATAGGGAAATAATTCCTATATTTGTAATAATTCCACAAAGACAGTATGCAACTGGGGAAAATAGGGAAAGAGTTCCAAGATTTGGCATGATTTATGACCTACAGCTCAAGAGTGCCATGGCAAAAAAGGAAATGCAGCAAAAATTGCAGATCTCTCTTAGCAGCGGGTTAGGGAGTACAAACTCTTCAAGGAGGTTACAGTATGTGTCAGTTTTATTCGGGTCTAGCCCTAATGCTAACACTGAGGAGAAGGCACTGTGCTGTTCTTACCATAGGCATGGTCACCTCCACCTTCTAGTGATATGGTAAGCTGTAGTGTTTGAAGAATGAATTTGACATGTTAGGTTGTCTTACATATAGCTTTTTTTAGTACACTGTCAACATGAAAATTGCAAATGCTGTTTACACTGTTGTACGTAAGTGTACATAAAATGATGCTGCTGTGCAAATTTTTAATATTTACACTTGGTGTTCAGGGTAGCATCATACAATTACACTACAATTAGATACAACACAATTAGATAATTCATACATTCATATTTGTTCAGGCACGGAAATCAAATCCCAGTCCAAAACAAAGGGTGGTGGTGTTATCCACTATAGTATCAACCAACATCATTGTTATTATATTTTAATTATTTAACACTCAGACAAAATGGCAATCAAAATTATTCAACACTCACTGCAAATTAGCATGTTTAGCTTCAGCTGTTTGCAGTAAACCGATCAAACGGAATTAATTAAAACAGCTTAACACAGCTAATATAACAAATGGTATTTTGATGACAACTGTATAGAATAGAGAATTGCTCTGACTTGCTTTCTGTTTAATACTAACTAACCTTATTCTTTATCCCTTGGGCACAGCTTCCCCCAAAGCTGCTTCAGATTTGTTTAAGGAAATTGTAAGAAATTACAGCAAAAATAGGTATTTTGGTGTGGTGTAGTCTCATGATATATCAGGAAGGGATATTGCAAAAAGCCAGACTGTGTGGTTAATACTGTTTTCACTTAGTGTAAAATAGTGGCTAAATTTAAATTACACATTTCTACACATTTCTACACAAGTTCAAAACCATCCTTTATATATATATATATATTTATATATATATCATTTATATATATAATGTTAAAACCACCATTTACTTGCTAAATTTAGTATATTGGAAAAAATAAACTGTATAAAAAACAATAAATATTAGTCTTTGCAAAGAATTGGAGGTCTACTCAGTCAGTGATGATTGCAGCCAAAGAGTTAAGTTTTTGGCTTGTTGGACCATTCTGGTTTATCTAAGAGTTGGATCAAGTTTGAAATAAAGTGATTTACCACTGGACTTGGTGGCAGTTTTTAAATAATCCCAGTCATTATTGCCCTGGATAAATTCAGTTTAGCCCTGGAGATTTCAGTATATGTATGATGACACGGCCTTAGGTGTGTAAATGTCTGTTTGAAGACTGATTAGGTGATTCAACATCACATGGAAGTTTATTCTGTCGTTCCATTTTGTGTCAGTTTATGTATGTGAAGTATTCACAATGTGGATCAGACTACTTTTGTCATGTTGCTAATCGAGTTTTTTCTTTTTCTAATTTTTTCTTTTTTTCTTCTTCTAGAAGTAAACGATGTCCCAAGTCTTTCCTGCAGATTCCAGTTTAAATGAGTTTTCTTAGACGTGTCATGATATTGTGGCATCTACCAAGAGGAATGTTTAGCTGCTGAAGCAGATGATAAAAGAACATGGCATCCAGAAGACGTTCCAATATTCACGTTCCAATGTCATCTGGTACAACCCCCATGAGCATATCTCATACACAAACAAAGACACACAGCCAAATGAGAAATCATTATTGCTCCAAGTGTGGAAGTAGTTTTAATCGACTGAGTACTCTGAAAATACACCAGTGCATTCACACAGGAGAGAAGCCGTATCACTGCTCAGAGTGTGGACAGAGTTTTAAGCAACATAGTCATCTCCAACAACACCAGCGCATTCACACAGGAGAGAAGCCATATTACTGCTCAGAATGTGGGAAGAGTTTTACCCAGCAGAGTAATCTCCAACAACACCAGCGCATTCACACAGGAGAGAAGCCGTATCACTGCTCAGAGTGTGGAAAGTCTTTTACCCAGCAGATTTATCTCCAACACCACCAGCTCATTCATACAGGAGAAAAGCCGTATTGCTGCTCAGAGTGTGGGAAGAGTTTTAATCGACAGAGTCATCTCCAACAACACCAGTACGTTCACACAGGAGAGAAGCCGTATCACTGCTTAGTGTGTGGGAAGAGTTTTTGTAATTACAGTTTGCTCTTTCGACACCAACGGATTCACACAGGAGAGAAGCCGTATCACTGCTCAGAGTGTGAGAAGAGTTTTAATCAACAGAGTCATCTCCAACAACACCAGCGCATTCACACGGGACAGAAGCCGTATTACTGTTCAGAGTGTGGGAAGAGTTTTAATCGACAGAGTCATCTTCAACAACACCAGCGCATTCACACAGGAGAGAAGCCTTATCACTGCTCAGAGTGTGGAAAGAGTTTTAATCGACAGAGTCATCTCCAACAACACCAGCTCATTCACACAGGAGAGAAGCCGTATCACTGCTCAGAGTGTGGAAAGAGTTTCAGGCATTCAAGTGTTATGTCGAAACACAAGTGCACTAAGAACAGTGGTGGAAATGGACTGTAACGAGTGTAACCCAGTGTAAGTGTAGGTTGAACAGTGAAACATCTGAAGCGTGAACGGTTAGCCATCTTGTGTCGTCCTTCTGACCTCAGACCCTTTAAATGTTTTCATTTTTTTGCTGCTGCCAGCAAGTCTCAGTATGCCAGTGTTAAGCAAGCTTGTCATAAGACAAAGGCCATCTGCCCCAACTGTTTTATGACCACCGACTTTGTTAGCCATTTAACAAAGGAATCCCACAGTGTGGACAATCAAGGGGATGGTTATCACCCACATACCCACACACGTGCACAGACACTCCTCCTCAGGAATGAAGGAATGATTTAAGGAAGTTCAATTTTGCTTGTTCCTGGAATGACAGAATCTGGATTTAACACCACTCCACCAGTGTCAGTAAAGATTGTTATGGATCAGATCGATACCAAGAATGCCTCCGTACTACTCTCCAATCCAAAGTCATGACTTTCAAAACTTGATCTAAGATTGGAAGACCAGGTAAGAGCCAATTCTTCAGCTCTTCTGGGAAGGCTTTCCACATGGTTTAGGAATGTGTTCATGGGAATTTTTGACCATTCTTCCAGAAGCGCATTTGTGAGGTCAAACACTGATGTTGGAGGGGAAGCGTGGCTCACAGTCTCTGCTCTAATTCATCCCAAAGGTGTCTATCAGATTGAGGTCAGGATGCTTTGTGCGCTGGTGCACAGTCATGTTGGAACAGGAAGGGGCCATCCTCAAAGTGTTCCCACAAAGTTGGGAGCATGAATTGGTCCAAAATCTCTTGGACTCATGGATCATTAAGAGTTCCTTTCACTGGAACTAAGAGGCCAAGCCCAACTCCTGAAAAACAACCCCACACCATAATCCCCACTCTTTCAAACTTTACACTTGGCAGTCAGACAAGTACCGTTCTCCTTGCAACCGCCAAACCCAGGCCCATCCATCGGGTTGCCAGACAAAGAAGCGTGATTCGTCACTCCAAAGAACATGTCTCCACTGCTCTAGAGTCCAGTGGTGGCATGCTTTACACCACTGCATTCGACGCTTTGCTTGATGCAAGGCTTTGATGCAATTGCTCGGCCATGGAAACCCATTCCATGAAGCTCTGTACACACTGCTAATCTGAAGGCGGTTTGGAAGATTTGGAGGTCTGTAGCGATTCACTCTGCAGAAAGTTGGCGACCTCTGCGCACTGTGTGCCTCAGCATCTACTGACCCCGCTCTGTAATTTTAACATTCACTTCCACTTTGTTATAATTCCACTGACAGTTGACTGTGGAATATTTAGTAGCCAGGAAATTTCATGATTGGACTTATTGCACGCTGGAATTCAGTGAGCTCCTGAGAGTGACCCATTCCTTCTCTAATGTTTGTAGAAGCACTCTGCATGCCTAGGTGCTTGGTGTTATACACATGTGGCCATGTAAGTGAACACCTGAATTCAGTGATTTGGATGGGTGAGCGAATACTTTTGGCAGTATAGTGTATGTTCTTGAACCCAGCTCAGAGTATGATCAGCATCACTTAGCACACGTGCTATTAGATTTCTATCTCTTCACAGACTAGCTGTTTTCATTCTAAAGGATACAAACTAAAAATGCTAGGCTAGCTA
>JAVGWN010001795.1:0-11895 GCA_034552555.1 Semaprochilodus insignis | reverse complement strand
AATAATAATAATCATTTGTTATTATTGTGTTGTTGTTGCTAATTATACATATTATTATTATTATTATTATTAGTAGTAGTAGTAGTAGTAGTAGTAGTAGTATTAATACTGATAAAATAAGAATAATAATAAAAGCAGAATACAACAATGTGCAAATCATTAACATCCCATGTCTAATTGACAATACCCCAAAGAAGACATATCAAGTGCCACAAGGTATATCAAGATGTATCAACATAACCAGAAGAGCATGTGTTCGACTCCCAGCTTGGGCATCGCGGGGGCCTTTCTGTGTGGAGTCTGCATGTTCTCCCTGTGTCCGTGTGGGTTATCTCCAGGTGCTCTAGTTTCCTCCCACAGTCTAAAGGCATGCCATCAGGTGAACAGGAGGTGCTAAACTGCCCCTAGTTGTGAGTTTGTGTGTGTATACAGCATCTCAGAGAGGCGGAGTCTTTCAGAAATAAAGATGGGGATGGGTTTAACACTCTGTGAAAGACGGTGCTGGTAAAACATGCAATAATTGAAGACTAATGTTTCTTAACATGAAATAGCCAGGATTTTGGTGGTTTCATCATCTTGCACAAATCTCTTTATGCAAACAACAAGGCCCAAAACCAGTAGAGGATGACTGTAATCTTCGGGCCCTCAGATGGCACTGCATTAATAACAGACATGATTCTGTTTGTCGCTGCATCTTAAAGTGCAAGGTTAAAACTCCAACATGCAAAGAAGAACCCAGATACGAACAGATCCAGAAACACCGTCATCTAGATGATGTCTTTTTCAGAGAAGGTCTTGCTCATTTCAGCAGGACATTGTCAAACCACGTTCTGCAGTTATTATAACAGCACAGCTCTGCAGTAAAAGAGTCCAGGTACTGAAACTGACCAGACTGGTCACCCACTGAAAACATTTGGGCAAAAAAAAAAAAAAAGCTAAAAATATGAGAAAGAAGACCCCGAACTGTTCATCAGCTGAAATCCTGTATCAAACAGGAACAACACAACTTCTCTATTTCAACATCTGATATGCCATCTTTGTATTACGTCCTATTAAATATAAGGCTTAAATGATTTGCACATCGCTACATTCTGTTTTCGTCTAGTCTGCACAGCGTCCCTAATGTTTTTTAGAAACAGGCTTATACAACAGTTAAAAACCCCACTAAAACTCATCTAGCCCAAAGGCGGTTTAAACAGCTGAAAGGTTTGAGCGCTGGTAACAGCTTAACACCACAACAAGAGGATGAAATAGCATGGTATTTACTCTTAAGGCAGCACTTAAGACAGATCTTCATCATGAGTACACATATTCGCAGGAACCCACAACTCATGACTGGACACAGGTAGTACACAGCACCCCAGCAAGGCCTGCTATTGTTAGAAGCTTGACATCTTCATACTAGAATAGGAATTGGTGCTATACAGGTACTATATAGAATCATATACAACATGTTCTCCATCAGTCTGTATCAATATTTTACCATGCAGAGAATCATTTTAGCATGAATAGTGGTCTATCCAAATCTTCTTTTAATTGTGGTTATTATTGTTAGAAGCTAATTATTATTATTATTATTATTATTATTATTATTATTATTAGCAGTAGTAGTAGAAGTATAGCTGTTGTCATTATTATTATTATTATTATTATTATTATTATTATTACGACTATCATTATTATTATTACTATTAGTAGTAGTAGTAGTTTGAAGCACATATACACCTGCTGGCCCAATAAAAGCTTCTAGTGCAGTTTTCTAAGGAAGTTTTAGACTTTTGCTCAGTACTGTACATTTAGTGGCTCCTGAGGGCCCCGGGCCCCTACAACTGCCCCTCAGACAAGACCCCTTCTCCTAAATGCTGGTTGCCACGGAAACCATTGTTTTGCCCTCTTCCTTCCTGCCTCGCATTCCTCGGCACAATGCGCTGAAAAGTAAATTGCCCTCTGACAAAGCTCTGGAAGGCCGTGTTTGGGAAAGACGGGAGCGGAGATTGGGGCGGCTGAAAGACGTGCATGGGGTAAGAAAACACACTCCCCTCCGAAAGAAAGAGAAGGGGAAAGAAGAAAGGCAGGAACAACAATGGGGTGGCTTTTAGGAGCTGGTCATCAGGGGCGTCTGTGAGTGCACTGGAGGTACCTGATATCAGGTAGACCGATGTTATCTGCACTTCCCCCACAGCGCAGACGGCCAGACGCGGAGCGGCAACGAGCGCAGAGGAAAGTCAAATATGCGCTGGAAGATTAGACACACCTAAGGTGTGCGGTTTTAGGCTCACAAGGGCAATGATGTGCCCATGTTGCACCGCTGGACGCGTTAAACCTTCTAGCAGCCAGTAAGATATGGCTCACACCAAGACTTGCCAGAGAAAACCAGTGCAAACTGGCCTAAAAGGATATGAGTAATAACACAAACACTGGGTTGTAAACAAAAGATAAGTGGTGCTGACCAACGTTGCTGGCCCCAGCCGAACATGCTGCGACAGCAAGCCTAGTTAGCTTGGAATTAAGCTAGGGCTAAATGAAATACATTTAGCAGAACTAATTAGTAGCTCTTGTGTATCACTCTATTACAAAATAGATAATCTTATACAGGAGAAAACAGGAAATACTCATAAATTACACGCCAGGCAAGATAAAATATCTGATCATAATTTAGCAGTACAATAAACAGATGTAACAGATAAACAGATATGCATAAACGTTAACAGCAGATAACACATAATATATGAGTTATTCCTTTGTCATTGTGAAAAACATTGCTGCACCCAGAAGGAAGTGTCAGACTGCAGTGCTACTGGGAAGGAAGATAAAGGTTACCAGGAACAATAAATGATGATCAGTTTAGACTGATACGGTAATATGGGTTTATTGAGCTACACACACAGAAGTAGTATCTCTCAGTATGGTGTCGGGCCATGTTTGCTAATGCTACATGCCAGATATCTCAGCATGGAGTTGTAGAGGTTCCTAATGGTGGCCTGTGATAATCCATCCCATGCAGCTTGAATATTCTCACACAGTTCCTGCAGATTATGCGGTAGGGATGGAGATGGAGTGACACCAGGCCTTCTGGACATTTGACGTGTGACAACAAAACAATCATCTTGGTGCTGACCACGGTGCCTCCACACGTTGGTGGCCACCACCAAGACAAAAGCGGGACTCGTCACTGAAGATGACCCGCTGCCATTCTGAGTCACTCCATGACAGAATCATTTGCATGTCTCAGAATGTCAAACCTACCCACCAAGTTTCATTCCTGTCGGCTAATTCCTTCTGGGTGCAGCTATTTTTGATGGTGAGTGTATATTTAGCAGGAGGATACAGGATACAGTATTTACCGTTTCCACTCTTTGCCTTTACTACAGCTTTCATGCTTTTCATGCAGGGATCTTTATTCACAGTACAGTCTTAGAGGCTGTCCTCGCTTCACTTCATTGGCTACCAGTTCAATATAGGATACGGTTTAAAGTTCTTGTAGTTGTTTTTAAAGCACTAAATGGTTTGTCCCCTACTTACATCGACAATCACGCAGCGCTTTTTAAGATCTTCATCTTGTTGGCCGTTCCTAGGGCTCGTCTGAAACTCAAAGGTGATCAGCATTTTCGGTGTATGCCCCAAGACTTATAAGACTGGAATCGTCTACCATCCAGTATTCGCCAATCTACCTCTATCTCGGTTTTTAAATCAGGTCTAAAAACGCTTTTGAATAGTGAGAAACTGTGGTAACATGAGGTGATTTTATGGTCGTTCGATATATCCCTTATCTGTTTCTTATCTGTGTTTTTATTTATTTTTTTATTTATTTTTTTGTTGTTACTTTATTTTAATATATGTTATTTATCTGATTTCTTTTATCTGTGTTTTGGTTGTATGTATTCATGTGTAATCGTTAGGTATTTGTATGTACAGCACATATGTAAAGGTCAACGCAGGTTGTGTACAGAGTGCTTTATAAATAAAGTTTACTTACTTAATTACTTACTTTTCCCGAACACAATCAATGATGATGATGATGAAGTCTCGGTGGTCACTATTAACTTTTTTTTTGTTAACGTGTAACTTTTTTGCTTTTCTCAGTAAGAGCTTTTTGACAGCTACAGATTCCTTCAGACCCATAGTGTTAAGTGGAAGGATGGACAGACACACCTGTGGAGCTCGATGTTCTGGTCTCTCTCAAAGATAAAACTTTAAGTACTAAAGCATGCAAAACTGAGTTTTAATGAAATGAAGTGACTTGTCAGAAGTGTTTGGCTGGTCAGTGTGATATTGTTTTCTGTTAAGCCTCATGTATTTGCATATACTAGTCTTACACATCCTCTACATGGTATCTTCCCCCCAGGCCAACCTTCCACTGTGTGTGGTGTTAGCTGTAAGTGCAAGTTAGCATATAACTTACTGCTAAGCTTAACTTTATTTCAGATTAGCAGCTCATTAAAAACATAATGAAATGATATAGATCTAACTTAAACTTCATGTTCTTTAATTAATATATCATACACCATTAAATACCCTAGAGGCTACTTAACGCAGCTGCATGGAACCACTTTACATAACAGGTTAATTAAATCGAACATAAGTGCGGTCTACCAGGTCTTGCATGGTTAGGAGTCCCATTTTATGAACCTAGTATCTAATACCTCTCCAGAAACGTTTCCCTAAAAATGAATAACTTGTATTTATTGGCCAATTGGACTGGAAATGTAAAGAATGAAGGGTCTCAGGTTTTTGCACAGTATGGTAAAATACAAATCCAGACAAAGCAGGCAAAATATGCAACATGAAAAGTGGTATTTGTTGGTAATTCCATCTGAAATACTAGTCATAGTTACAGTATGTATAGTTGGTACACAAAGTCATTGTCTTGTGGTAATGTGGCATCTTCCTACTTGTACATTCCTGCAATGGTGTAAAATCAAATCTTGGTCCTACTAAGACAGATGGCCTAGTGAATTTCCCATTTTGGGGTTCACTCAGAAAACCTGCATTTAAAAATCACTTATTTGCTGCATGAGCTCTTCTATTACGCTAATGCTAAACCGATAGTCGAGCCCGTCAGGCAGCAGGAAGGAAACGATTTCCTTGGTTAAGACAAAGTACACTGATTAAAATAGAAGCAATGAGAAGAAGAAGAAGAAGAAGAAGAAGAGGAAGAAGAAGAAGAAGAAGAAGAAGAAGAAGAAGAAGAAGAAGAATGGACATTTAATACAAACACAAGACTTACAGTTCCTCTAGGTATGGGAGGTTTTTGAACACATTGGCAGGCAGCTCCGTGATGTTGTTCATGCTGAGGTCACTACAGAAAGAAAACAAAAACATTAAGTTGCAATCTCATCAGCGTGGTGGTTCACTGCTGGCGTTTATACTGTTTTGTAGTACTGTAAACTAAAGCAGATTCCAAAGCCAGTCCTCGATCAATTTCAGCCTGTCCACATTTTGTTCTGTTCCAGCATCCAGCAGTTAATATGGGAATGATTCCGTCCACATAAACACAAACCATTACCGCAAATCTGCTGTAATTCTAACGAAAACACTTTTTCAGAACTTACGGTATCCAGAACGTTTCAATCTACGCTGCTAATTTAATGGCCCATCACATAACCTCCAACCAGCGCAGACGAGAAAAGCATTTCCTCAGAATCTGGACACCACTGAACCCTCATTTCTCTACAGCAAAGAACATCATGTGTCTTTTACCTAAGGTCTTTAGTAAGGTTAGTTCTCATTAAGGCTGCACACTATGGACAAAGACTATCAGTATGGTGATCACAGTGCTACTGCAATTCTGACATGCCTTGCAGAACACTAAAATTGCACTCTGGCCAGAAGAAAACGTGTCCATGTGTTGCAAACATGCCTACCCTCCTACAGTGGTACCACAGTCGTCTCTATAGTGAGACTTTATGGTTTCAAGACCAGAGAACCCCCTTTTGATGATGCACCTTGAAAGTGGGAGGAGTTTTTTTCTTCATTTTTGCCACCTGGCAATTAAGTTTACTGCTAGGAAGCAGAACATCTGACTGACTGAGGTAGCAGTCTTCAAATCGTCATTATGATGGAGAGTAAGGATTGCAGAGAACAATAAACGGAATGTCGGTAAAGTAGCTCACTGGTTATCCAGGGCTTTGTACAGACTGCCAGCCCAAATCAAGTTTTTGGCAAATCCAGATTGTATCCAGATGGATTTTTGATAGTCTGGACAGCAAAAAAACAAAAACACAGAGTCCAATTTGCAAAACTCCAAACCACAAATGAAGGTGCTTAGCCTATTTATCAGTGACTAGGCTAGGAGGCAGGCTTACTTGACACTAATGGTTGTACAATGTTTCTGTGCAGTGCATGCTGGGTATTGTAGTAAAAGAACACTGATGACTAAAACTGTGACAAACCTGTGCAAACCAATGAGGCTGATGGGCATAATACAGTGCTATGGTATATGTCTGCTCAGAAGCTCAAAGTACACAGTAAAAAAAGCACTGTTAAGTGCTAAATCACACCTCCAACATGCATTCATTCATTCATTCATTCATTCATCTTCTAAGCCACTTATGATTCTGGATTGCATGGGATGCTGCAGTCTGTCCCAGGGCTCGCTTGGTGGAAGGCAGCAAATACTTTAGACAGGCCCCCAGTCCATCCCAAGCATCTTTCACTCACTAACTCATCTTCTACACCATTTTAATCTTCTGGGTCGTGAGGGATGCTGGAGCCCATCCCAGTGCTCACTAGGTGGAAGGCAGGAAACACCCCGGACAGGCTTCTATTACTGCAAATGGCAATAACGCCATTATGGTTAAAAATGATATTTCGTGCCGCCCTATCCCTCGCTATTAACAGACTATTCTATTTGGCATATGTTTTGAAACCTCAAAACACCCCTTCTTCTTCACATGTAGGATCACTCAATAGGCATGTAATGGTTGGCTGAAGGGATATGTGAGGGAATGGGCGTGCTCCTAAACAGAACTGAAAAGATCTAGTTAGATGTGATTGTCTTGCTGATAAAACAACAAGGTGAAAAGTGAAGAAACAAGCCCTTAGTAGACTTTCAAGGCCTACAGCTCCCTCCGCCTTCCTGAACACGGAGCTGCACGTGCTGTGAGTCAGTAAATATTGGGCGTAACACTTCACACTCCCCATCGGTGAGAAACGTGTGTAGCCGTAATCACCGGGTGTATCTAGACTTTCTACTTTCTGCTACCCTCCTAATCACCGCATAAATCACAATTAGGACCCTGTGTGCCCCCCGGAACAAGGCGAGCCTGCATTGTGCCACTTGACGTATTTGTATCGGATGCGGCCTGGCCTGCCTCCCCGGGTTGATGTTCATGCTTTACAAGTTCAAACAGAGAGTACTATGCCTGAGAGCGCAGATAAGGGGCCGATTCCAGATCGCTGGTGAAGATGAAGAGGCACGCTACAATAATAGAAAGGAATCCTAAATGAGAGCTTATCGCAACGCCTGATCGCCGGCAATGAGCTGCTGCGCGATACTGTACCGCCATCGTTTAAGCTCTCTTGTCATGCAAGTATGACATCAGAAGGCCGCGTGCAGCACACAGGCCCTGTTCTGTTAGCTCGTCCCTCTCTGCTCATTACCAATGCATGTCACATGTTTCTACGAGGATAGGCTTGCACTTGAGGGGGCTTCGTGTACCAAAAATACATCCCAAACAAAAGCCCTGAGGTCGAACGCTCCCTCCCTACTGCTGTCTCTTCTGCTCATATTCTCTCTCTCTCTCTCTCTCTCTCTCTCTCATGTAGAAGGTACAGCATGTAGCAGCATGACAAAAATGTAGATGTTCTTTTCCTCTCTCTCTCTCTTTTTCTGTCCCTCTGGCTCTTGATAACTCTCCATTTCTCCTTCACTACAGTCTCTGCCCTCTCTCTCGCTCTCTCCGATGTCATTAGCTTTACAAACAGGTTGAAGAAGTTGGAGGTAGACGTGTAAACATGGAAAATGGGCTGAAATTGCCTGGAATGTAAAACCAAACTGCAGAAGTAATGTTTATCAGAGGCGAAGCTTCTATAGGCTGCAATCAAATAAAAGGAAAGTGCAAGCGAGTGAAAGCAAAAGCATGCATGTAAGCTTCAGACTAGTTTAAGGTTAACATGTAAACTCCAGCTGCTTTGGGACCGCTGCATGTCTGTCTGTCTGTCCGTCTGTCTGTCTTAACCCCCTTAAATTGCTGGAAGTGGCCCGAGCCTTCTCCTCCTGAAGGATAATTCAGCCAGCTCGCACTGTATTCCATATTCCAAGTTAGGCCAGATCTTAATAGCTTTATCAGCACGATGTAGCTCCTCCTCCAGCCTTGATGATGCCGCTCCACTTCTTATTTAAAGATTCAAAAAGATTTCTTAAATGATTTGAAGGAGCTGCTTTCCCCACATTCAGCGTAGCAGCAGAAGGCCTCTAGTTAAATCAGATGATTGTACTGGCTTTGTCATCACATAAATTTCCTGGGAGCCACTCCCTCGCTTAATGAGCAGTATGGAAGTTTGCTTTGTCTTGGAATTGGAATGAGTCATTTTTTGTGGTTTTCTTACTTTTAGTGAACAGAGCAGCCACACATCACGGTATCGTCAATGGGCATTGACAGAGGACCTTTTGACTGCCAGTGTAACCCCAACTAGCAGGGAACGTTCCCAGAACTTTGGCTAACATTCCCCACAAGTTCTAATAACTCCAATAAAGTTTTAAGGATAGTGGTTTAATCTAACGTTCAAAGAACACTTTAAAGATCTTTAGAATGTCAGATAATGTTGCTATAAGGCTAAATGCTAACTGCTAAGACCGACTGTTTAACTCCAGTGTTCAGAGGATGTTTGAGGAGGCTGTCAGGGCCACAGATTATGATACATGATAATAAAAGAACCTTCTCAGCGCAACATTCGGAAAATGTTTTGTGGATGCTACTGAGACCCAAGATGGTTTAGAGAATGCCTGAGACAGACCTGAGACAGAATGCTTTAGAGAATGCCTGAGACAGACCTGAGACAGAATGCTTTAGAGAATGCTCTCCTGCCTTTAGAAAGAACATTCTGGGAACCAAAAGAAAACTTCCCACAGATAACATTAATGGAACATAGTTTGCTTCATGGGCTGCATGATGTGTCAAGAGTGCTAGTATTGCACTCGCACTGCTACATACTGGCACTCCGACAAACTTTGTAATGACTGATGCACTGAAATGCATCCAGAAATCCAGAAATTCAGGACACAATGGGCCAAAGACTGGAATTGACATCAGAGAATGGTTGGTCATCCAAGGCAATGAATTCCATCACATCCATAATTATACTGCGCTTTTCCAATATTTTAAGAGCTGAGGCTACAGATAGTGGTGCTAGCTGCAACCTGCCTTCCTACTTCTGTTGCTTTGCTATATTCTGCATATCGAGCACAATGTTGTGACAGCAAAACCTGTACTGGAGAAGTGCCTCCTTTTGGTAGTCAGCATAATCACTTGTCTAATGTCCCGCTGATATTGTCACTGTTTAAACGCATCTGTGCTGATTGGCCAATGAAAGCAAAAAAACAAGCAGTGTTTTTAATCACTATATCTCATAAGTCGTAGATTTTCTGTAAAGTCTTAGATTTTGTCACTTTGCCCGTTTCATCTTTGTTTTCTCAGCCAGTATTTTCTCTCAAAAACTACAAGTGCCATTTTTTCTGACTGAATTTTTTTTGTTTGTTTTTAGTGGCTCAAATTTTGGTGCATGCCTTCTTGCAATGCATAATAAACACTCTCGGTAATCAACGAACACATTTACATGCACTCAATAATCTGATCATCCGATTCTGATTATTCAAGGGGTTCTGTGAACATCATACTCTGTGCACATATACTCGTAACAGTCTGCGCATGTGCGAAAACAGACAGCAGTACCACAAAACACTTTTGGTGCAAAGCTAAACAGAATGATCTAGGTGGTTTATGGTCATACTTCACATTAAAAGTGACATGTCGTGTCTTATTCTGTGATTTTATTGGCTGAAATCCGATTACCGGCCCCATTATCTGACATCTGATCTAAAAGCATTGATCGGATTATTGACGAAATCTGATTTTCTGCAATTATCGGATAAATAAGTGCATGTTAACGCACTCACAAATTTGGCACGGTTATCAACACACATACACTGCTCTGGAGCTTTGATCAGTCTAGATTCTCACAGCACATAGTAAAAAACATTGGGATTGGTTACAGGGCTTGTTTGGAAATTTCAGCCTCCAAAGGCCGATACTGCAGGAACATTTAACAAACACTACATTCTTCAGCTCTCATCCTTTCAAGCTTGGTGGTCCTAATGTTTGATGGCAATGTGAGACCAAAAACCAAAAAATAAAAAAAAACATGAAACACCAATTTATTATTGTACAGCCCATATTGACGCTGTCCTGATTTGTGTATTGTTATTTGAATAACGTGGTCTGATTAGCTTTTGTGGCAGATCCCGAGCAGAGAAGACGTAATATTCCATCAGCTTCCTGTACGCTATTTTTCTCCGTGGGCACGATGAGGGTGCATTGAGGAGGTCTCGGCGGCGTCTTGGGCTGTTGGGCCCAGGATCTTGATTAGGAATCCATTCTCTGGCTTCAAAAGCACGGCCCCTCGTGGTAGACGTGGAAACGGGGCACAACAGAGCTGAACAAACATCCTACGATAGCTAATGAGCCGAATCACCCGAAAGGATGAAAAAACAAGAGAGAGAGAGAGAGAGAGAGAGGGAGAGAGGGAGAGAGGGAGAGAGAAAGAGAAAGAAAGAGAGAGAGAGAGCTGCCATCTTGGATTTCACTGCCAGGCCTCTTTTCAGTCTTGAAAGTGTATATGTGCACGAGGGCCTCTAGTCCCCCTCCAAGTATTAGATTACCCCCACCCCTCCATTACACACCCCAACATACATTCACACACTAACACTTGTTTTACATACTATGTCAGGACATGGGGTAATACATACAAGTACTTTGCAGAAGTCAGACACCACCCTCATTTGATCTCCAGTCAAAACGGCCATTACTTTTTATACATCAGGAGGAAAAGCAGAAAGCATGCAATACTGTGTACGAGTCTTTAAAAGGTAGTTCAATCTGTAGTCAGGGATAATTTTCCACACCTCCAAAGTTCAGTCTCGGAAGTTGTTTTTTTTGTGCATCTTGTAACCAAAGCACATTCAACTGTGCTCAGGCAACAAGAGTGGAGATTGATTTTGTCCCATCTCTTAAAGATGAAAGCTCTAAGTGCTGTTTATCTGAGTACAAGTTTTGGTTGCCAGGTTGTGCGCAGTTGTCAGTTGTCCCGCTTTGTTTGAATCTGCTAATAACTATTTAATCTGAAGTTTTTGGAAACTCATATTTTTGCCTTTTTTCCTCCTTATGGCATTATTGAACCTCCTCAGAAGTACTGCCTGAAAAACTAACGACTATGAAACAGTCCCCATATATAAACACCTGTCATTTCAGTGTGGGAGGTTTCATGGCTAAATTGGACCAGCCTGGTGGCCAATCTTCATTAATTGCACATTGCACCAGTAAGAGCAGAGTGCGAAGGTTCAGTTAGCAGGTAAGAGCACAGTTTTACAGTTTTGCTCAAAATATTGCAATGCACACAACATTATGGGGGACATACCAGAGTTCAAAAGAGGACAAATTGTTGGTGCACGTCTTGCTGGCGCATCTGTGACCAAGACAGCAAGTCTTTGTGATGTATCAAGAGCCACGGTATCCAGGGTAATGTCAGCATACCACCAAGAAGGACTTTTTCCTCCACCAGCATCACGTAGTGACCTGGCCACTATCCTGCAAGAAGAATGGCTTAAACTCCCTCTGACCACTGTGCAGGACTTGTATATGTCATTCCCAAGACGAACTGACGCTGTATTGGCCGCAA
>JAVGWN010001794.1:0-11896 GCA_034552555.1 Semaprochilodus insignis | reverse complement strand
TATGATTAATGATTCAGTATCTACTATAAATTATTCAGTATCTACCACGAACGATTCAGTATGTACTATAAATTAATTAGTATCTACGACTAATGATTCAATATCTACTATAAATGATTCAGTATCTACTGTAAATTATTCAGTACCTACTATGAATGATTCAGCATCTACTATAAATGATTAACTATCCACTATGAATTATTCAGTATTCACTAGAAAATACATGGTAACTACAGGGATTATAAATCACTAATTATTCAGTAGCTACAATGAAATACTCACTTGGTCTGCATTTGTACTGTAGAGTGAGCGATTTGCTGATGGATGGACACGGATCTGTTCCAAACAACCGACTGTTAACCAACAGCTCACAACTTCTCCTGNCTGTCAACAATTCTTTTAACCCCCACTGATGTAGCGAGTAGCATCTCATTTCTCAAACAACCAGGTGGGAGGACGTATCCCGTTACTGTTCTGCCTCAAAAATCATAGAAAACAACTGCATCACAGAAAACAACTATGGAGAAGCTGGAATGACTGGAATTAGGTTTAGAACTGTCCAGCCCATCATTAAAAACTGGAAGGACAGTGAAGAACGACCAACTTCATGGCAGAAATGTGGTGACAAATGCTTGGTCAAGGTAAAGAATGGACAGTAGAACTCACGACTGTGTTTATTAGTGGAAGTAAAAGGATTTCCACACGACCAGAACTCACAGGATTGGGACTAAACAGCATGTGGACATAAGAAAACCACTTGTTAGTGATGCTAATCAGCTTCAGTTCGCTACGGAGCATAAAGACTGGACTCCAGACAGACTGGAGTCCAGACTGACCCTATTCCAGAGTGATGGGAGTGTCAGGGTGTGAAGGAAAGTGCGTGAAGTGATGTACCCATCATGTATAGTGTCCACTGTACAAGCCTCTGGGGGCAGTGTTATGATCTGGGGGGCTTCGGTTGGCCTGGTCGAGGCCCAGCAATGTTATGTGGCAATAAAATGAAGTCAGCTGACCACCTGAAAGTACTGAACGACCAAGGTTATCCCAGCAATGGATTTTTTCTTCCCTGATTGCATGGCCAGGACAACAATGCCAAGATTCATTCAGCTCAGATTGTGGAAGAGGAGGTTTTGGCTGAGATCTCTTACTAATGACATAAGTAGAAATTGAATGCAACTCTGAATTTAAATAAATGGTGTGACGTTGGTTATATATATGTGTGTGTGTCTGTGTGTGTGTGTATGTGTGTGTGTGCGTGTGTGTTAGTTCTCCGGTTCCACTGAGGGTTTGTTTTGATCCAGGTGAGCACATTCCAGAGTGTTCATTTCTCCCACACTAAATTCCTATCCCTCCAGGCATGCGAGCACACACACACACACACACACCTATACACACACACTCACACTACAGAATCCTTGCCTGCAGGCATCTGTGCGAATGTGTTAGACAGAAGTGGAAAAAGTGCGGTTAGGATACGGATGCTCATTAATGGCGTGTGTGTGTGTGTGTGTGTGTGTACAGCACGTGCATGATCATTAATCACATGTCAGAGACAGCAATGTTCAAACGCGACACTGCCACGTCACACACCACAACTGAAACTGAATCCCAGGCATGTGTGCACACACACATACACATACACATGCACACACACACATACACATGTGCCCACACACACACACAAACTTGTACACATACATGAACACACACATGCACACACACATACATGCACACACACACATGCACACACACACATGCGCACACACACACATACTGTCGAAGACATACATGCGACCATGCAACATGCACAACAAAGTTGAACCCAGTCAAATTTACGTCTGACTTTACACAGTGAAAGTGTCATGCAGCTAGTTGCATATTGTGAGTTGCATGCCACATTTTTTGTGCAACTGTCAATATGTGTGTGTGTGTGTGTGTGTGTACAGCACGTCTATGATCATTAATCACATGTAGTTGCTGTCAGAGACAAGAACTTTCAAACATGACTTTGCCACGTCACACGTCACAACTGAAACTGAATCCCAGGTGTGTGCGCACACACAAACATGCACACACACACACACACACACAGGCACACACACAGGCACACGCACAGGCACACGCACAGGCACACACACGCACACACATGCACTTCATAAAAAACAAAAACTGTTGCATTAAAAAAGCATTCAGATAATGTCAGATAATGACACAACATTCCACAATCAATTTAAACTCAAAAGACTTTATGTTTGGAACACACACACACACACACACACACACACGTGTGTGTTCTTGTAGTGCTGTATTAGCGAGAAATCTATTAGAGCCTATCTTTCTGGACCCTGAGGTTAAGGTTAGGGTTAGGTGTAGTATTGTTTAGCTACAGTAATATATAAATCAATACAAACTTATGAATGTCCTCACAATATAGTAAGACCAACGTGTGTGTATATATGAGTTGTGTGTGTGCATATGAACGTGATGTATTTGTGTATGTGTGTGTATGTGTATACACGGTATAACTGTTTTGTGTGTGTGTGTATACATGCATGTGTATATGTGTTACCTGCAGTGCTGTTGACACATGACAGGAAGTGTCATCATTCAGTGGGCGTGGCCCATCAATACTGTAAGGAAGCGGACACTGCAGAGTGTGGGCTGAGGTTCTTCTGCCGTAGAAAGCTGATTGGACAGTGATGGTGGTCCTTGGTGGGCAGCTTACAGTCAGGACGTCTCCGTCACACGCCTCTTCAGTGTAATTCCTCAACACACGCGACAGGTAACCTAGAGAACAGTAAGAGCGGTGGTATGAATCTCGGACCGCACCATGATTCAATTCTTAATGCGTTATAAGAAAAAGATTCAGGGAGTCATAATATATTTCACCATGATTCAGTTGATTCATGATTCATCTAAATATGATTCTTTAGGAAATGATTTAATGTGTCACGGTCAATGATTCGATTCAATTATGATTCTTTAGAAAACGAGTCAACGCAGCAAATGAAATTTCACCATGATTCAATTCAGTTATGACTCTTTAGAAAATGAGTCAAGTGCATCACAAGAAATTTCACCATGATGCGATTAAATTATGATTCTTTAGAAAATGGCTCAATGTGTCATGAGAACTCTCACCATGATTACTGCTTCCATAATCCTTCAGGAATCATTTCAGTTTATCACAAGAAATTTCACCATAATTCAATTTCATTATGATTCTTTAGAAAATGATAAATTTCACGATGATTCAGTTAATTCATTAGAATTCGCTAGTAAATGATTTAATGCATCACCAGAAATGGTCATGTGTGTCATGTTTCAATTATGACTCTTTAGAAAATAACTCATGAGAAATTTTATCATAATTCAATTCAGTTATGAGCCTTTATGAAATGTTTCAATCCTTCACAATAAATTTCAATTAAATTAATTAAACTCAGTTATGATTCTTTAGAAAATGACTCGATGCATCATGGGAGCTTTCATGAGTAATCCAATGAATTTATCAGAATCCTCTATGAATTGGTTCAGTGCTTCATGAGAAATGTAAACATGATTCAGTTCAGTTATGATTTGGTGGTTCAATGCATCATGACATCACAATTTTAGCTTAGCTTGATTCTGATATGCCTAGACGTTCTTTAAGAAACTATTAAATGCAACAGGAAACCTCACTTTATTCATATTCCATGCGCTTTGATTAAATTTCTTTGGTACTATTCAAGAATTCCAAATGTGCAGTTGTGACTGGAAGCGCTTTACCGGAAGAGATGGAAAATGGCTGAAATGAGATGATGGAAGTTCTGTCGCATTACAGTTTAGTTTATGGACATGAAAAGGTTAAGGCATGCCTAGTAACACTTCCGACTGCTCTGATGAGTTTTGTTGTGTTTGTCCTGTGCTGGGCTCCGCTGCGTTGAGCATGTACAGAGCTGTGGTGTGGTCACTAATGGTCAAGTCCACTTCACTACAACAGGAAACTGTGAAGGACAAAGCAGTGGGGTGTGTTCTTCCTGAATAACTTTATTTATAACTTTATTTATAACTCCTTCATTCAGAACTAGACACAGACCGATTGTTCACTGTCTCTCTCTCTCTCTCTCTCTCTCTCTCTCACATACACACAGAGCCTGCCATGGCTTGTCTTGTTGTGTGTGTGTGTGGCCCACCTGAGAGAGAAACACATAGATTGGCATCCCCCCACTTCTTTCATTTAAAGCAGACATTGTAAACAGATCTGCCAGAGGTTCTGTGGTTAGACACTGTGTTAAAGCCAGGCATGTTCACGTTCTCAGCCAATGAGTATACAGGTAGGTATAGGTCATATGCGGCGGACCCTTACCTGGCTACCTTTTTGGGGTGGTCAGTGATTTGTTTAGGATATCAGCGCAGATTACACGAAGCCTGTGCGTGCCTGTAGTGTTGGACCACCGTCTGATCAAAATGAGTTATTGTTTATTAGTTTCTGTGTTTGTGTTTGTGCTTGTGTGTGCATGTGTGCATATGTATGTGATGTGTTTGTGAGTGCATGTGTGTGTATGTGTATGTATGTGATGTGTTTGTGTATGTATGTGTGTATGTGTATGTATGTGATGTGTTTGTGTGTATGTGAGCATATGTGTGTGATGTGTTTGTGTGTGTATATGTGCCTATGTATGTGATGTGTTGTGTGTGTGTAAGTGTGTGCATATGTGTGTGACGTGTTTGTGTGGTTATGTGTGTGTGTATGTATATGTGCATATGTATGTGACGTGCTTGTGTTTGTGCGTGCATGTCTATGTGATGTGTTTGTGTGTATGTGTGTGCGTATGTATATGTGCATATGTATGTGATGTGTTTGTGTGTATGTGTGTGTATGTATATGTGCATATGTATGTGATGTGTTTGTGTGTGTGTGTGTATGTGTGTGTGTATATGTATATGTGCCTATGTGTGTGATGTGTTTGTGTGTGTATATGTGCCCATGTATGTGATGTGTTTGTGTGTATGTGAGCATATGTGTGTGATGTGTTTGTATGTGTATATGTGCCTATGTGTGTGATGTGTTTGTGTGTGTATATGTGCCCATGTATGTGATCTGTTTGTGTGTATGTGAGCATATGTGTGTGATGTGTTTGTGTGTGTATATGTGCCTATGTGTGTGATGTGTTTGTGTGTGTGTAAGTGTGTGCATATGTATGTGATGTGTTTGTGTGTTTGTGCGTGCATGTGTATGTGATGTGTTTGTGTGTATGTGATGTATCACCACTGCTATGATAATGCTAAATTCCGCTAGCTATGGGATTCAGTCTCACAAACAACACATAATGAACATTTTAAATAGTTCATGCAGAACAGAGGACTAATAGGCATCCGTCCAGGTCTTGCGCTGGACCTGTGGCCACTCTAGTCTCTCTGAGATTTGCAGTGTCATGTTAGCGCCAAGCTAACGCTTGTGCAACTTTATATCCACCTCACCACAGCGATTTCACAGTGAGCTTAAACATTGACTTTTAGGGCCTGTACACATGGCAGGTATCCTGGCTGTGTCTCGGATATAGCAGGTTTTCAATGAAGCCTTTAGTAAACACAAGCTTAGTATTATTAACAGAGCCTGTTAGCCTGTTAGCTTTGGAAAGAACAGCCGCTTGTATAACAACAGACTGAAATGAAACAGTTCAACTCTACCACGTATGTAAGATGCCGTAAAATGGCCGTTTTAAAACCACTACAGACTGATTCAACGTCTAAGTCTATCTTGTTGATGCTAACAGGCTGTCTGTGGGCAAACTGGACTGGTTTCTGATCCTCACTAGAGTAAGTTGGGCACATGGCTAAGCTAACAGGCTCCAGTAAAGTTCAGAGACAAGCTCCGAGTATAAAGAGCTTATATCCTACATTTTAATTGCATTTGGTCTTTTAGCGTAAAGAGGCTTAAAATGTCAAACATGTGTGGTCTCGCTAAAGCTGCCTAAAGTGTGGCCCACCCCTTCACACAATGACAGAACAAGCATATTTTTAGACTTTGGACTAGGGCTGCTTGAAAAACTGATAAACTGATGTTGCAATATTTTTATTTTTGCAATTGTAATCCAATATTCTAGAATGATGAATGAATGATTTCTAGAATGTTTTAAGGCAACTGTGACTGCAAGTCAACATGACTATAGTTCACTATAACCAGCATACTGACCATACTGACCATACTGACAGGGGCAGTCGTGGGCTGGAGGTTAGGGAACCAGCCTTGTGACCGGAGGGTTGCAGGTTCAATTCCCTGAACTGACAGTAACGACTGAGGTGCCCTGAGCAAGGCACTGTTGTTTCTTTTCTTGCTTGCACAGAAAGGCAGAGTCAGGAGACTGGAGGCTGGGGATGTTGGAGTAGTTTATTTCATGGCGATCGCAGTTCACTCACAGCTACTGTCCAAAGACAGTCTCATCCAGTCCAACTCAGTCCAGTCCAAAGACAGAACTTCGTCACACAGGTTTTATACACCCCCTCAAGATACAAAGAGGATGTGTCAGCTGTCCTTATCTAGTGTTAACAGTTGGTCAGCTGTCCTTCACGTGGCGTTTGACCTATGTCCTGTACAACCCTGATAACAATATTCTCTTAGGGACTCCTGTTGTACATGCATATAATTCCATTCTGATAATGCAGAAAACACTCTTGTATACAAACCACTATCCAACAGCACCTAACCCCTAACTGCTCCCCGGGCACCATGGATAGGGCTGTGTGTGTGTGGGTGGATGGGTTAAATGCGGAATACAAATTCTTCTGTGTGAAAATCACAAATGGCTCAAAAACTCTCTACTCAGAGAATGATTGGCCTCACTGATTTGATTTGACCTCACATTTGTCTCCACTGTAAAATGGAGCTTTTTCACTTGTGAGGTTTTTATTCTAACAGCGTTTTAAAAATCCCAGATACTGCAGATACACGATCTCCACCGTCCCCTCTTATTAGCTTCCTATGTTAACGTTGATGAAAACTGGTCAGATATTACATTACAGTGATGCTGGTGAATAATGATAACGCGGAGCTATTTACTGGGAGGAGTAACGTTAGCATGCTCGGCTAAAGTGTTTGGGAAATAGAAACTGAAACTGGAGAGTGGTGATGCTTTTATAAACAGCAGAGGGTGCTCTTACAATATTCAGAACTTCCAGTTTATCACACTTAGGTTTAGTTTTGACCTTTTTATATTGGTAACAGGAGCTGTCTGGATAACTAACTTACATTTTTAACATTATTTTGATTATTTGGATCGATTGTCAATTTCTATTGCGTAGTTTAAGAGTTAAATAAATTGGAATGATTTAAGTCACATAAGACAGACATTCATTTTGTATCAAGCAGCAAAAAAACCTGTAGCACGATGTGTTTGACGTAGTTATATTCATATTGCACATCACATTGATGGTGCTGAAATAATACATCATTTATTCTAGTGACAATCTTATAATGTATAATGTATAATGTCAAATACACACTTAGAAGCTCCTATAGCATCTATCCACCAACTTTCTCTATTGCTTCGTCTTTTTGGCCCTTGGCCCTATATAAGCACTGCATTTTGGCCCCCCAAGGCAAAACATTTAGTCATTCCTGCTTTATAGTGCTCTATATGCGACAGCCACACTTGAGCTCTCCACCACCACAGGAGGGCCACTTCCCCAACTCGGCCCCCTTAACTGAGATGGCCAATGACAGCAGTAGTTAACAACATATCATCGCTGTCCAATGAAAAACATATATCTCAGTTTATGCTTTTAAGCATCATTTGAACACAGCAGCTGCTGTTTACACTGTGTGGAAATGTCATGAGGAATGGACCAACAGAAATGGCCCAAACGTGCTTGGAAAAAGTCTGGTTCCGTTGACGTACATTAACGTTGAACTAGGTTTTTGCCCTCTCCTGTAAAGTTACCATTTTGGAGATACTCGTTTTCTATGGACAGTGGCGATATACAGAATGCACAAATTCAGCGCCTACAAAATGAAAGAGCCAAACGCATCATATCATATACAGGATGAATCAATGTGTTATTTGATTAAGAAGTTTTGCAGGTGCCTTTCGAAGACCTTCAAAGAGTCTCCTGTTTATCAGTGTATTAAACTGATAAACAGGAGTAAAATAGGCCCCCCCTTAACCACACACATGGCTTGGGAGGACGAATATCTTTCTTTGTCATTTGGGCATCAGGACAAGTCCAAACAGAGAGAGAGCAAGAGCGAGAGAGAGAGAGAGAGAGAGAGAGAGAGAGAGAGAGCGAGACAGACTACGATGAAAGAAAAAAAAGAAGATGCTATCAATCAGTGCTGCAAGAAACTAACAAAACCTCCTGACTGCCTGTGGAAAGGAAAAGAAAACGTTTATGTTTTCTTTTCATGCACCGCCACAGCCCATCCCTCGCTTTCTTCCCCGCTTTCTTCTCAGGATTACTGAACATACGGCTTAAGCGTTTCACCCAGAGGGGCCGAAAGAGAGAGAAAAAAGGACTTTATGGTTAATAATGTCACATAGCAATAAACTCTGTACCATATAATTAAAGGGGACTGTAAATTATAGCTAGAACCCACTCATTAGCACATTATGCTAACTGAATGCTAATTTCTTAAATATCTGTTTTCTGGCTGTCGGAATGAAACCTCATATCCATCTTTTTTCCTTTTTAACACCAGTGTAAACATAATTTGCGGCGGATGGACCAATAAAAAAGTTGTCATTGTGTATATACAATAAGATGCGGGGACACTGCGCTTGGAAACCAAATGCTCTGTTGTTAGAACAGCAGCAATGGAGAGCCGCCGCTTAGCGCTGCTGAAACACCGGGGATAGCAGGCAGGTTACCTGTGGTACCTTCATGGTAGTCACAAAGACCCATACCAACAAACCCAACAGTCCACATCAAGAAGCACAATCAACATATCAGGACCTCATTAATCTAACCCTGAGCACAGCGCTTCCTGAGATCCTCCAAACATGGCCGCTCTGCACGGCCACTCCTCCCGTGCTTCTACAGAAGCATGAGCCAGTGGTGGGATGCTACATAGCTCCCCGTTCAAAGGTCAGCCGTCCTGTAGACCTTTTCAACCAAAAGAACCCTGGTTCTTGAACTAGCTCTGTTTAAGCTTCATAGAACCTTAGTGTTATCCCAGGAACCTGTCTGTGTTTGCACCAGCTTTTATTGGAACCAGTGAACATCAAAGAATATGACATCAACATCAACAAAGGATGTTGCATAATAAGATTTCAGAGTGCATAGATAACCTGGGCGCGTTTGTGCTGTAATTCCAGATGTTTCTTTATATCCAGAACACAAGCACGGATCAACTACTGGAGATCAGAAGACGTGGAAGAGGTTCTTCAGCAGACCACTGGGTGTCGCCATTGTCACCTTCTCTTTTATCAACAACTGAAATGCCTACGGTGATCCCAGTTCGTGCTGAGGAACCTACTATTCTTTGGTTGTGCAAACTGGAACAGAACTTGTTGGTGGAAAAAGGCCTACTGGTGACCTCCCTGAGGGTCCTCCTTCCGCCTCAGCGCTGGCGCCTTGAAGGCTGGCCGTTGCAGCAAGAAGAGTAATGGCAACTCGAACGCAGGATATGCCTTCCAAACCTTTGCACTGGAAAACCTCACAGCCTGCTAGTTTATCCATTCTCCAGGAAGCAGCTGTCTGGCCAATCACACCACTTTCACAATAGAGTGAGTCAGTGGCTGGACACCACACCACTTATAAATAACCTCCTCGCAAACATCTCCTGAAAAATGAATAATTTGTACTTAGTGGCCGTTAAGGGTGGTCTCTGACTTTCGCGCTGGGCTGTTTACTTGAGAACAGCTTGAATGCATTATTACACTATTCATTTCTGCGTATGTATGTATATGTATATATGTATGTACACATGATCTCACAGGACAAAAAATGAGTCACCTTGTGAGTTTAAGGTGGTAGTAACTCCAGGCTCTTGCAGATGGCGCTGCACGAGGATGATGTAGTTATATGTTATGATACACCGTATTAAAACCCAATGCATTAAATATGAACAAATTCATAATTTACACCTTACACACACACACACACACACACACACACACACACACTCTTACACATTGCACACACTGTACACTCCACAAACCCCTAACCCCCTTAGTTTACACTTTCCTTTTTTCATTTTTTCATTTGTATTTTTTTTTTCACTTTTTTAAAAAATATTTGATGTGAATTTGAAAGATATACATTCATTATGAGTGTAATTTGGAGATAAAAAAATGTATTCCAAAAATTCTGAACTGCGTTTTTTTTGTCACTACTGAAACACAGAGCTGCAGTCTGTAGGTGGAGCCTTATTTTAGCCACACCCCTACATTTCTGAGCAGGAAGTGAGACTACATCCCCGGTCCCTTAAGACGACATGGTGATCAGTTAGATGCCATTGTTTTGAAGCAAATGTGTTTCCAACTCTCAACTCGTCATTACCGAAACACAGATTTTCGACAGCTGATTAATATTTTCGTGTTTTAATAAAAATATGATTTTATGTGAAGTAGAACTGTGTTTGCTAGTCACGCATGGGCTAGCCTTTTTAGAGTTCAGCTGAAAATCAGCTAAAATTGTCACCACCGAAACAGTCACTACTGAAACATCTGGTAAAGGAAATGTGCATGATGTACAGATCCAGAAGCTGCCATATTTATATTGGTTCAAACCTGCTTCACATACACAAGCACTGTTGCAAATATGGGTAACCCGCACACACACACACACACAGAGGAGAATAAGGCCTTGCTTGCTCCTCAGTTAGCCTAATGGGAACAGAGTAAACAGTTTGGACAATCAGGCCAAGGTTGGTCACCATGGAGAGCCCGGTTAAACGCAGCTAGCCCACTCAGACAGAGAACAGGGGTCAGAAAAAGGAAGTGTAACGTTTCAGACCGGCCCGTCCGCCTGTCAGACTGATAATGAGCAAAGCCTGGAGCTGATAACAGGCCCTCAAGTTGGAGGCGATACGGTGGAGCTGGCTTTGTTAGAAAAGGGTGAATATTTAAGGGGAATTCCACATGATTTTATGTCGGGACAATTAAGCTGTTAAGACGGAAACAAGGTCGTTCAGAGTGGTCTGTTACGAAACACTCAGTTCCAGAGAAACTTGCTGAGATCTGTTCACAGTGGTGGTGTTAGAAAGCAGCCTGCCAAAGCCTATAAAAAGCTACTTCACAGGCTGAATACACAGTCCTGACAGTGTTTTATGACTGTTTTGAGAAGGTTCCTGTGTTTCCTTGTATGGTGGAGGGATACACATGAGGTGCTGTGATGCAAAATAGTTCCTTTATTCAGACTCGTCACTATTTTACCATCATCAACATTACATATAGCAACTCTGTAGATATGGTGACCCCTGGTTCCCATCACCACCACTGTAAAGTCTCTATTATTCCACATCAGGTCATATAGGACTTTGAAGTCTTCATCAAATATTGAAGCCAAAGTCACTGACACCGAACATGATTTAGGCTCACTTAGCAAAGTTATTTCCACCCGACTACGTGTTCAGTAAACCAGCTAAACTGACTACATAACACAATTAAATGATGCAATTATCACATTATTGGTCAATTCTGACCTTATTTGGTCTTGTCTGTCTGTGGCCATTACGTCCTAAATGCAAGAGCAGCCAGTAGAGTCTGCAGGGTCTAGAGCCTCATTATAAATCTTCTAATGTGTGTATATAACCATCCATTCTGTTTACAGCAGTTAAGCCCCGCCCATTCACACCCTTATCAGTGTTTCAGCCCAGGCTGCTTTTTGAGTGAGGCACAATATAGGCCAAAATGTTTTTAGCGGGCATTAAAGGAGTAAAGAGAAAAATGGACATAAATGCACACAAATTCCATAG
>JAVGWN010001793.1:0-11898 GCA_034552555.1 Semaprochilodus insignis | reverse complement strand
CTGCACACTCAGAACTGGTTTATACCACCCTGTAACAATCAAAGACAAACACATCTGTCACTGTACACAACTCACTTTCTTCTTAACACTATATGAACATAATTTTTCAGCTCTCATACAAATGAAACACACATAATATAAACAGTTCACTATGTATAAATCACCTTGAGCATGTCCAGCTCGAAGAAGTGAAACCAGCACTAAAGAGAGGAACAGGGAAATATGGTGAAATCATTCCTTTCTTCCAACTATTAAGACACAGTTAAAGGAAAAAAACCTTTTATACTTCTTGAGACTATATTTACACCTCTTGATAGCTGTGATCTGGTGCACCAGAGCGAAACCACTGAGCTTAACAGCACATCAGAGGCCTGAAACAACACTGTTACCCCACATCACCAACACTAAACATCTCTCTAACAGAGCAGTCTGTGATGTAAACAGTCTAATAATCTCAGTCAGCACAACGTATAATGGACACCTAACAAGCAAAATCTGAAAAGACACATATTTAACTTTTTTTTTATTATCATACACTTTAAAAATTAAAGTGTTAAATCTATATAGAGACAGTGCCTCTCTCCTGTACATATAAGGAGAAGAGATCACCTATTGAGCTACTGTTGTGTCGGTTCAGGTTCAGTCTTGGCAGTAAGCCTGCTAACGTCACTCTGCATACCTGTACTCTAATATTCTGCATCTTTATTAGTTCAGCTGTAGCTTCACCTCCATCTTCATTACTAAAGGGAGTTCGCATTAGGAATCAGCTACAGTGACCAGAAAGAAATGACCTTAACAGCAGCTGCAGCAGCAGTGAGAATCTAAACTCCAACAGTAAACAGAATTATTCAAGTAGATTTCAGTCAAGTCTGATTAGTTTCTGTAATTTACTAATGAAGTTAAATGCATTCAAAAGTAAATAATCATTATGCACTAGTGGTATCTCTTATAACATTACGAGCAGATCATGTAGCGGGAAAGTGAAGAAACCAATTAAATTTGACATGATTTTGACATGTGTTTTTTTTTATCAAAGGTTAAAAACACAACACAAACACTACCTGAAGTCTAAACTTCACACTGTAACAGTGTTATTGTCTGCTGTAGAAGACCACCATGCAACACTACATCTGAATTAAACCAGTGAGTCAAATACAAGCATGCAGATTGTTATCAATAGTTATTAATCACACCATGAACTGACCATCACATTACAGCAGTTACTGCACTGATACCCATCATTAGGACAAACACCATCAAAACACGTAAAACACATTGAGATGTATATTAACGGAGGAATAACATGTTAATGTAAAGCACTCCTGTGAAATGAACTGTAGAAGAAAATAATGTGAACAAATGAACAGAAACTAATGAAGCTGTAGGGAATGCTGGGAAGATGTTTCTCCATCACTACAACATCCAGAGACCAGCTGCTCAGAACTGCACAAAGAACTGACACTTTTCACAGCATGTTTTACAGATCCACTTTACATTTACATCAGTTCTTTACAGTGTACATAATCCCCCCCAACCTCATCACTCAGATTACACATTAGTACCTTCATACAGCAACACTCACTCTGCTGAAGACATAAAGAACATTTACTCACAGAGGATTACAGAGAGTGCACTGAACTCCATACTGTCCCCGCACTGACTGACTGAGCAATGATCTGTGTTCAACAACCATCACTTCCTGAGAGAGAGAGAGAGAGAGAGAGTAAGAGAGAGAGAGAGTATATATATCTATATATATGTGTGTGTGTGTGTGTGTCTAAGTTTTACTTCTTGATCACACCACTGTTCTGCTTCTTACTCTTTTCAGGGAAAAGCCACATGGGCTTCTAAGGGCACAATCACACTGATCAACATGAGTAATCAATAATAATAGTAGTAATAATTGATAATTGATGATTGAGAATTGAGAATAGAATTTATTATATAGTTTAAAATGATTTAATGAAATATTTTCTCTCATGTCGAACACAATGAAGCCAACACTTAAAACAACAGCATATACAGCTTAAACTCATAAATAGAGAAATGAGAAAATAGAAATAAGAAGTGTACAAAAGAGAGAAAAGAGAGTCGTATCTGTGTCTTAGTGTTTGTAGATGAACATCAGCCATAGTGTGAAATGAGATTCACAGAGCTCACAAGTGCTCAGCAGTGCAGGAAGCAGTATGAGGCATTGTTGCTTCAGTTCACATATTCAGATCATATAAAAACTAAGTTGTTCATTATAATTGTTATACTGTCAGTTAAAAACAGAGCATGTGGTGGATAACAGGTTAAAGGTAGTGTACAATGTCATGCATGCATGTTTTGTGTGTGTGTCATTTTGAGAATCATAATCGCTTACTATCAGAAAAAAAGGACCTCCAGTGGTCAGTTAGCACCTCCTCCATCATCTCCACTTAAACACCTCCTCCCCCTCCTTCACTGCTAACATAGGCCGACTTAGGGGAGTGCACCCTTCACCCCTACAAGGTTTATTGCTGTAATATCCTGGAACACTTAAAAGGGACCAGTAGTGTGTGACTTCTCTCTTTGACCCATATTTGATTGAAAACAATACAACAGTGCATTGTGTAATGTTTACAGCATGAACTGTATTTTTTTCCCAATTAACACATTTAAATAGTGATTCTCCCTATAAAAGGCCCATCACAGAAAAAATAGTCACCTTGTGTGTTTATGATTGTAATAATTTCAGGCTGCTGTAGATGGTGCTGTACAGGGATGATCGGCCTATAAATACTTGTCAATCATAGATTGAGAAAAAGTGGCACCGTGCAATGAATGTTTCGCTCCATGTGTGTAAAATGGCTCCAAAGCAGATGTTAATGATTGGCTAAAAGGAGTGATTGCGTTTGGACGTGCCAAAGGCCATAGTGTGAAGGAAATAGCTGAATCTACAGGTGTATGGAAGCATATGGTCATATGGGTCTACCAGCAGTACCTAAAATCCCAGTCTATAGGAAACTCTCCTCAGAATTGTGCCAGGGAAGGCATCTACCAAATCTCGCCCAACTGGGCAATTCTTTAATGCAAGATTGGCTGAACATTGATGTGGCCTACATCCAGAAACTTGTCCAGTCCAGGTCAATTCAAATCACAGCTGTTATTGGTGCTTGTGGAGGTATTACAGACTATACGACTTCCTAAAACGACCTGAAAAACTGATTCTGCTGAAAACAATGCACATGTCCATTGTGTAAAGGTCCATTCCAGTTGCCTTCAAGCCCAGAGAAGTTGAGGGTGCTCCTGGACATGGTTAACACAAGGCTTCCTTTTAGCACAGTAAGGTCTTAAATGGTGATAGCAATCCTTGGCCAAGTTTGCCTTCAAAGGACTAGGCCTTTGTGGTTTTAGACCAAATTATGACTAAAATCACCTGTTGGCATCACCTGTTTCATGTCACACTGTTATGTAATTGTTTTGCCTTATTACTAGCCCTAACTTGTTCCCTGTTTCAGGCCTAAATGGCAGGAATGGATGTATATTTAATGCCTGTATATTTATAAATAAAATAAAATTAGTCAGATAAAGCACATTTTAGAATCACTGATTTTATTTATTTGCATTTTCCACACTGTCCAAACTTTTTTGGCTATATGGTTGTAATAAGATCCAAACAATTAACCATAGGCATACAGCATTCAGTGGAAAAACTAAAACCTTACAATTTCACAAGATTTATATTAACAGCATTGACAAGGTAATTGTACAGGATGTTCATCACATTCATATGTTGTAATGATATCATGTTGTATGAATGTGTGCCTAATTATATTTCCTGAGCTACACGTGAAATATACAGAACAGCTCAAATTAAAAGTAAAAATGTGCCTGAAACATTAGAATGACTTTCAACGTTGTATGACACACTAGTTGCATAGTTCGGACATGATATTAACCAGACATGACAGTAAATTGTACATTACCAATGTTCTGTCATCATGTGTGTATGTAGTAGTACTGTGTGTATGTAGTAGTAGTAGTATTCCTTCCCATTACTGATTACGGATCTCTGTAAAGCGCTTTGAGCTGCCAACGGTATGAAAGGTGCTCTATAAATAAACATTTAGTATTATTTATTATTATTACCAAGACATTAACCCTTTAAAGCTAGTAGCACCTCAAGTTTCCTTTTTTCTATTTGTAGCCTGTGGGACACTAGGACCCAGCTGGAAGGTGAGTGGGTGAGGCATTAGGACCCAGCATGAAGGTCAGCTATTGAAATAAGAGGAGAATCGTGATAACTGCTCTCACATTGTGCAGTAACTGTGCTCACATTGTGTACAAGCAGACTAACAGCTCCCTGAAAGTGGAGCGCAGCCACTTACCACTTGCGCATGGAGCTGCTGTGTTGGGGACCGTCACACAAAAATTGAGTTCAGATTGTCTTTGTGTAGATGTTTTATGTAACTGTTGTTGTTGTGTTTTTTATGTTCTTGTGTAAATTGTTTAAATGTTGTGTTGGTGGCATTCTTGGCCAGGTCTCTTTTGTAAAAGAGATTCGTGATCTCAGTGGGATTAACCTGGTTAAAAAAAGGTAAATAATAATAATACAAAAAAACAGTCTCATGTGACTTTCACTATTAATTTTAATGGCTTTATTTCCACAGTCTGCATTATATAATTACATCATATTCTGTTCTTTACAGCAAATGTAGTTTGTATGAACATAATAATGGTCTCCTAATAATGGTGCCTTCTCTTCCTCGTAAACAGAAATCTCTGGCAGCTGCTCCTAGAGTCTTTTCACAAGGCTCTGAATCCAGTAGTGAGCTTCACAGATTCACTCTCTGAAGTAACATGTTAGTGTGTCCTGTGTGAAGCCCATGCTGTACCTTTTCAATGAGAAGATCCTGAAGACAGAAGCTCAGGACTGACATCTCACAAAGAGCATCAAGATTACAGTCATTAGCTATTGAATGAAAAACATGATGAAGCTGCCACTGCTGGACATCCCTGCATCCATGCATCATGAGGCAAAAAGGAGACAGGGAAAAAGGAAAAAAAAACATTTTTTTTCCATTTTTTTCCCAAGAGAGGGAATTCTGAGCGGCAGACAAGCCTGTGAGGAGGAAGAGGAAAGCCAGTCAATAGAGAGCAAGAAAAAAGACAGATGGAAAGAGAGATAAAGAGAGAGAGAGAGAGAGAGAGAGAGAGAGAGTGAATATAGATGGGAGGAAGAAAACACACCAGCCTGTACTTTTCTGTAGTGTTTGTGTGAGCTTAGTCACTCTCTCATAAAGGCCAAAGTGGCCTTATTTATGGTGTGTTCTCAGTCAATGACAGTGAGGCCAGGCTAGTATGAGCAAAGGGGAGCCAGCTGTGTGCGATCCTCTAGCTGTCCATAACAGGGGGTGCTGAAGTTCGACACCTGAGTTCAGCACCATGGAGAGCTATTTCTGTTGCAATGGCTCAACAAGACAGGCCTGGTGACGGTGCAGAGGCAGCGGCCAGCCACACCCACTACAGTAAAGACAACAAAGTTGATGATATAAAAGCAAGAGCCATGGAGAGATGGAGGAGAACAGAAACTGATAGCAGATTGAATTCCACTCCAGGAGCTGAGGGAGGAGGTGCTACACCAGCTACAAATCAGAAGATAACACAGATAACACAAATCAGAAGTTGTTGAAGCTGAAACTGTGACAGAGGTACAGTATTTTATACTGTGATAATTATCCAGATTGAAATACAATATTGTGATAACGTTTTTGGCCATGTTGTTCAGCTCTAGCATGCAATACATGTGATAACTCACTTGGGGCCCCGCTGTACTGACCATTTTAGCCATAAGGAACCCACTTGTACCCACCTTGGCCCCATCAAAATCACCTTTTTCGCCAAGTATGTGACACATACAAGGAATTTGTCTTGGTGAGTCACACACGTATGACATGTAACATACTGAACAGACCAGACAAGCCTGTTAATGTGTTTAAGTTAATGTGTTTAAGTAAGAGAAAATATACAAATGAAATACAATACAGTCCTGCTGTTTTAGAGTGTTTATATAGTATTATGTAGTGTTTTTGAACTCAAGTTGTGGGGCTTTCTAACATTGCCTCATACAACCATATGCTAATGCACTTTCTCATTGAGCCAACAATCCGATCAGCTTACCAATAAATCAACATTCTGTAAGCCATAATACTAGCATCTCACAGTAGAAAAATATATAGGGTTAAGTTTCTTTGTTTTAGTGGAACGGATCCTGTAGTTTCCAAAAATAGTCTTGGATATTATCCTACACCAATGGCTGTTTAACCACATTCACTGAGGACTTGCTCACAGGCAGCCTCTGCTGTTTGGAAGTAATATTCTTCATATAATATGAGAAAAAGGAAGTTGTGTGACTCTCCTTAAACAGGCTCTGGTACAGTTCCTAATCAAACACAACATACATCCAGTGCTGAGATTGAAACTATTACAGAAACCTGCATATCCTACTGACTGTCTGATCTAGACACCCGCTGAGTTACTGCTCAATAAACAGTACAGTAAGAGCTCAGTCTGACACACACAACCCTGCTAAGATACAGACTTTAATATACAGTGTAATACACTACATACACTTTATCATAAGATACATACATATATGTATGTGTGTAATTTTAGTATTAGCAACATTAATACAAAAAATAGAACCATTAATTCACTTAAAACAGAACAAAGAAATAATAAAAACATCAGAATAATATCAAATATCAATATACAAAAATCCAACAAAATAATATAATACATATTTTTATATAGTAAAATGTGTGTGTATATATATATATTTGTATATATATATATATAGGAAAAATGTTTGTCAATGTAAAACAGTTAAAAGGATTATAGAGATTTAAAAAAAATACTTTCATGTTTTTTAATGTTTTTGGTGTGGTATGATATTTGGTGTGGTATGAGTTTTGCTGCACTACAGGGAATATGGCACTATAGTGAGCTACTCCAGTTCAGACTGTACTGAAGCTGCTTTTTTGACCCCTAATGAACCTGAGGAAGACAAGCTGGACGAGCACACAGTGCTCATCAAAAGCAGATGTTTGCTGGAGATGAAATTCTACATATTCAACACAAACTAACTAATCTTAACATGTAACAACTTTCTTGCATGTTTATTGCATTGTTATTGTACTACATTAGTTACATTAGTTAATCATTGTTAATGTATTACTGCACGTTAACTAATACGTCATGTAAGTCAGTCAAAATTTAATGTAAAGTCTTACCGTAAAAAAATTATTCACTCATCATCAAAAGAATAGTTGCACCCAGGAGGAAGTGCGGAATTGCAATGCTGTTGGGAAGGAAGACAAAGGTTACCAGGAACAACAAATGGTAATAAGGCCCATTCTTGATTACGTCACATTTGTGGATGAGTGTGAAACTTCAATCATTCGCATATCTCACAAACCTACCCACCGGTTGAGTCCTTCTGGGTACAACTACTCTTTTGATGATGATTCTACTTGTGCTGTAGACACCCCTAGTTCTTATCCCCACCAGTGCAAAGAAATCTGAGCACTCTGAATAACTTTTCTCATCAAGTGAATTATGGAGAGATTTCCTTTTAAGATGCAGCCATGATTTTTCATTTTCTTTTTATAAGTGTTTTTATTCGTTGCACATATAGTCAAGGCCATAAGTATTTGGACAGTGGTAGAGGTTTTGAAGTTTTGACTAATAGATATGAAATGAAGCAATCGATGTATAAAGTGTTTGATTGCATGAAAGTGCTTGATTGTATACCTCTGTTTGTAATGGATGTAGCTAAAACACCTGAACCTCTTTGGCTAATGAACACCTGTGATGTCATAAAATGTATCTCCTATGATGTCATACGACTTCTCTCCTGTGATGTCATGAAACACATCTAGATATCTTTAAAGAATGCAGGTGTGCATTAGGATGAAACCCCCAGGGTGAGGAGTTGCTGCTGGGGATTTTTATAATGTATGTGTAATCTGATTACTGCCTCTCAACACTAGATGGCGTAGTAGATTTCTCTTCACTTTAAATCTTATCCTGTGCTGCAGTGGCTCATTCCAGTTACATCACTAGAGACTCTTCCAAGTGAGCTCTCTTCTGTTGCAAGGCATAAAGCATAAACCAATATGTCTCACATGATGAGATTAAGTTTGCCAGAAATGTAAATACAACCCCAAATCAGAACATTTGGGACAGTATGAAAAATAAAAAAAGCAGTTTTTCTAACATTTACTTTGACTGTTATTTTTTGTGTTTTGTCTGGTCAACATCATTTAATTGGTTAACATATACCATTCCAGCAACACATTTATAAACATGAAATAATGATGTGATTTCAAACAGGTGATGTCAACAGGTGATTTACACTTCTGTGATGGCAGCATTAATGCAGATAAGTACAATCTGTTGCCTTTAAGAAGACATTTTTTCAGATGATTTTTCAGTTTTCCAGAGTTTTTTATTATTATTATTATTTCCATGCATTTTTCAATAAGGCAACCTAAAAGCACATGCTGAACACATTACAAATGCATGGCTGCAGAAGAATAGGGTACTGGACTGGCCTGCCTGCTGTGCTGATCCGTCCCTGATAGAGAATTTGTGGAGAATTTTGAAAGAAATTTGCAACAATGATGACCCCTTATCGTTGCACACCATAAGGCGTGCTTGCAGGAAGAATGGGACAAAATAACACCTGAAACTCTTCAGCGCTAGGTATCCCGGGTGCCAGAACATCTTTTAACTGTTGAGAGAAGGAATGAGAACATTACAAAGTGGTGAATGCTTTACTGTCCAAACCTTTTATGGAATGTGTTGCAGGCCTGAAAGTTAATGTATGAAACACAGCATTTTTTCTTAGCATTTTCCATACCATTCCAACTTTTTGGGGATTTGGTGTTATGCAACCTTCCTTGTGCTACATTTTACCTTTATTTGTGTTCTGTTTCAGTTCTGAGTACACAGTGTCAGCATTCGTATCAGCCTTCTCTAAAAGCAAGAAACCCAGAATTAGCTTCCAGAAAGATCTACAACTAGCTCTGCACCAGTAAATACTGATGGTGGTCTGAATACTGAGTGGATACAAGAATCAAAGATGATTGGTTAACTGTACAAAACCTGTCAATTAGTAATTTTCCATATTAAACAGTGATTAATGTGGCTCTAGGTTATAATACATTTAACTCTACCTCGTTTTCTTTTTGGTTTCTTCTTCATCTTCAGTTCAATCTCAGCATAAGTCACATCCGTAGATCCAGCACCAGCATCTGCAGGAGCAAAGAACACCATGGTTTTACATGGCCGAGCATCTGCATCCAAGCCTTACATCACCAAGCGCAGTGCAAAGCATTGAATGCAGTGGTGTAAAGCACGCTCCCACTGGACTTTACAGCAGTGGAGACATGTTCTCTGGAGTGTTCTCTATTCCAACATGACTACACACCAGTGCACAAAGCAAGGTCCATAAAGACATGTATGAGTGAGTTTGGACCTCAACCCGATAGAACACCTTTGGGATGAATTAGAGCAGAGACTGTGAGCCAGGCTTTCTCATCCAACATCGGTGTCTGACCTCACAAATGTGCTTCTGGAAAAATTTCCCATAAATTCCCATAAACACATTCCTAAACCTTGTGGAAAGCCTTCCCAGAAGAGTTGAAGCTGTTATAGCTGCAAAGGGTGCGCCGACATCATATTAAACCCTATGGATTAAGAATGGGATGTCACTCAAGTTCATATTAGTGCAGTCAGACGAGTGAGTACTTTTGGCAATACAGTGTATCTCCACTCTAGCATAAATAGCAACTTCCTCAGGCTACATATGCTGACAGTTAACATTCAGCCTGTGATCTCTTTTAATATAATTACTACACATGATATCTTTGCATATAGAGAGGTAGAGTACCTGTGGGTTTGCCTGAATGAATTTCGGAGTAAATGGTTTCAGTCTGTGAATCTTGTTCTGGAATATCTTTCCCTGAGATGGTAGAAAAATGTAGAGGCCATGGAAAATATGTTTAGAGTTATAGATGGATTAATATAGTGGAGAAACATTGTATCTGTTGATTTGGTATATTAAATACAAGATTTAAAAAGCATTACAAATATCATAACATACTTTTGTTCCTGGATTTCTTGTTTTTTATCTTGACCTGTGAGTAAGTGACATCACTGGGCTCGTCTGCAGCATCACCTGGTACAGAAAACAGTGCGTTAGTCACAGCAAGACTGTAATTGAAATAATGTTGAACATGCAATAAAGTTAATATTGTCACTCTTACTTGCTCTTTCAAGCGTGTAATAAACATGTACATCTCCTACAAACAAGAAATGAAAAATACTGAACTCCATAAACACTTCATTACTGGGCTCTGGATTTTTGTAAATTGAATCAGAAGCGACATATGACAGTAAGTTGGCTTACTGGTGGGAAGTTAAACTTTCCCTGAAGACAATACACCATATAAATAAGTGTTTATATACAAGTTTATATATGGGACCTTTTTCTCACCAGCCTGCAGTGGTGTGCATTCGATTTAAGACTGCTCACCTCCTGACTCTCTCTGGTTCTGGTCTGATGTTTGGTTGATGTTTTGCTGATTTCCTGTAGAGGGAGACAAAGAATCATCATCTGGTCTACAGAAAGTGCAATGGCATAAAATAATGTAAGTCAGTTTTGTTATGCATAATATACATAAGCTGTCTGAAAGAGTGGTCAGACCTTTATTAGTTTTGTAGCACCACAGCAGTATCAGCAAGATGATGAACAACACAGAAACACTCACTCCCACAACCACTCCCACTAGCCGACCACCAGTAGATTCAGCAGCTGAATATTTAGATCCATAAAATACAAAATGTGTAAACAATGTGTTTAAAGAAACATTAGAAATCAGCTTTAATAAATCAGTTTAATAATAAAGAAATTAAATCATCTATTCCTCACTTCTGACTAAGATCCAGCTCTGTGGAGAATCTCCTCTCTCTGGGTGTTTACAGTGGTAGAGACCTTCATCTGACTTTGAGACAGTATGGATGGTCATCTCTCCTGTAGTCTGAGTCTGGAGGAGTGATCCATCTTTATAGAACTCAGCTGTGAGGTCTGAGGGCTTTGTGTGGTGATATAAGCAGCGCAGAGTCAGAGGATCTCCCTCAGTTACAGGATGAACAGGACTATCCAGGAGCACAGATCCATCTGGAAGAGAGAAAACAATGTATACAGATGTAGCCATTTCAATATTTCAGTGGTAACAGGAAAGAAATACAATGTGTATTAAATGAAATAACAGTAAGGGGTTAACAGTTCAGTTCAGGTGCACATGCATGTGAATATGTATGCAATGAGCTGAAAAAAACTAGTAGTAGTTTTTTTAAACTAAGTTAATCTACATGAATATATTTCTAGCTTTTTCACTTGAATAGAGCATTCTGTTAACTGTAGAACTTTAAGATGAAATTGTGTTTAGCCCTGAGTTCAGTGGGTTACACCTTCAGAAACAAAAGTAAAAATTGGAGGCAAGGATAACGAGGAGGGAGAGAGGACATGTTGGAGTTGCACACCTCATGGTTGTGTTAACTAGGTATAAAGAGACTCTTGTTAGCTAATCTTCGAGGCTGATAAAGCATCAAAGAACTCACAATCCACTCAGTTTAACAGCTCTGGGAGAAAGAGGTTTTAACGTGTTAACTACTGTGACTATGATTCAGAGAGAGCCACATTTCAGACATTGTTTAACTGTGGATTGCACTGGGCCCATGCCATTAATTCAAAGAGAAAAAGGTGAGTCACTACAATGCCCTCCTCGGTCACTCTAATTTCCAGGGTGAGGGCTACGCATAGAACAGTCACAACAACAATATTTCTGCATGACAGAAAATGTCAAT
>JAVGWN010001792.1:0-11900 GCA_034552555.1 Semaprochilodus insignis | reverse complement strand
GGATTAACAAAGAGGAGAGAGAGAGAGAGAGAGAGAATAGTCAAAAAATAGTCATTGAAAGAGTGAAGGAGGGAGAAAGGAAAAGAAAAGAAAAGGATTAGAGAATAGGAGAGAGGTGAAAGAGAGATAAAAAAAGGAGTAAAAAGGAGACACAGAGACAAAGAAGAGACAGGATAGAGTGAACAGAAAGAGCAAGAGGACGAGAAAAAAGCTAGAGAGAGAAAAAAGAAAGAAAGGGAGTAGAAAACAGATGAGGAAGTAAAGAGGGGGAGGGAAAGAAAGAAAGAGTGAAACAGAGAAAGAGTAAAGGGGAAACAGAAATAAAGAAAGGAATGATAGAAAAAATAGAAAAAGAAGAGAGAGAGAGAAAGAGAAAGAAAGGAGAGATGAAAAGAAAGTGTAGAGAGAGAGAGAGAGAGAGAGGCACTATACACAGTTAAACCCATCAGGACAAATGAGCTGAAAATTCCCTTTTCCCTCTTTCACTTCCTGCTTCTCTCTATCCCTCTCTCCATCCCTCTCTCCTCCGTGTGTGTGCAGTAAGCTTCCTCTGCAGCGGCTGAATTAAAGGTCATCTCTGCTGAAAGGTGGGGTCAGCGAGGGGTCAGCCGGCCGGTATCAGCAGGGAAGCTCAGTAAATGCCGCTTCTCCGCCGGACTCTGAGGGAGCACTGCAGCTCACTGCCTCCGCCGTATACCGTGGGCTTTTAAAGTGAAACTTCAGCAAAAGCACGTCTAACTCACACGACGGGAAGATCACAGTACTCTGGGTCCGCAGAGAACAGCGAAACAGGCGAAGACGGGCAGCAAAGTCAGCAGGTGAGGCAATGCAGTGAGGACAGCAAAAGGAGGACCTGCCCATGAAGCTGCGCGGCGGATGCCATGGGCCTTCAGCGAGCGACACTTCGAGTATAAACTGGGGGCATGGCCGGGCAACACCAAGCATCGGCGCTCCAGCGCTCATATGCCGAATCCTTACTGCCGTCGGTGACATGGTGAGCAGGACACAGCGCTCAGCTTCTCCCTGCCCTGGCACCCTGGAAAAGAGTCCTTGAGGTAGGATTGCCCATGAATGCAAGGACGCACGGTTTGTGTTTACTGGGACACTGTACATTCTGGAACCCCTTTGGTCCAGCAACTGCGAGGGAAGTGGCAGCATGTCCGGTGCACCTTTGTGGGTGGGTAGCTGGGACAGCTCTTTTGGAAACAAGGATCAGTATACCATGCCAGTACTGGCTATGCGGGATGCGGGAGGAGTGCCTGAGCCTGGCTGAGAACTGAGATAGAAGTGAAGATGGGCAGTGAAGAAAGTGGTCAAGGCAGTAGACTGAAGGACAGCGAAAGGAGGATCTTTGGCGATGCTTTGAGCACACACTGGCAGCATGACTGGGCAGGGTTGAGCGTCAGAGCTCCAGTGTCAGAGTTCCAGCATTCACGCAGCATCCTTGTCACCGTCAGTGGCATAGTGGGCAACAGAGAAAGCAGAGAGCACTGGGGAGCAGGACGCAGTGCTCAGTCTCTCTTTCCCCCCTTGCTCCCTTGGGAAGAGGACATGAGGTAGGATTGCCAACGCAGATGCCCATGAGTTTGCCTTTACTGGGACATTGGAGATTCTCTAACCCCTTTGGTGCAGCAACTTTGAGGGAAGTGGCAACGTGTTTGGCAAACCTCAGGGACTCTGCTCAGACTTTGTAGGGTAGCTGGGACAACACTTTTGGAAACAGGGAGCAGTGTAGCATCCCGCTACTGGTTAGGGCAAGGTCGTGGACGTGCAGGAGGCACGCGTAATGTGTCTCCTTCCCTGCCAAAGCGGCACATTTGGTGTCAGAAGTGGGAATGCCCCCTAGTGGTCTGGAGGGGACTGGTGGTCCCACAAACTCAAAGCTAAGCTAAGAAGAACGAAGAAGAGGCAGCACAGTGATGATGAGCGGCAAAGACGGCTACTGTGCAGTGCGACCCGACAAAGGAGTGCAGTGGATGAGTCGGCAACATGGACGGCAGTGACCTGCCAGTGGAGTAGCATGGCAGCCAGGGTGTCTAAGCTCGGTTCGATGGCTCAGCAGGCGTGTCCGCCATTCAACAAGGCAGCATGGAGGACTTGGTGCGGTTCTAGTGGCCTTCAGTCATTGTTGAGTGGTGGTTCTCTCTGCTGCTGCGTTCCATAATAGAGCATTTGCTGAAGGGCCATGTTTCCTGCGTCTTCGCCTGTAACGAACGCCAGTTGGGGTGCATTTGTAGGGTGTGTTTACCAGGCCTTTTCCAGTAATCAGGGGCTGAATGACTAACAGGGAGGACTAGCAGGGGTCAGGGCACATCCATACTCGCGGTCAATAAACAAGAGAAACACTAGAACTAGCAGGAGAAAAACAAATACAGTGCAAGCAAGTAAAGATCCATTCAGGTGGTCGTCAGAAGGCCGTACATGCAAAATAATTAACTGAGAAATGCGACTTTAACATCCACGGGAAAAGGAAAGCATCTGGAGATCCGGAGAATGCTTCCCGGAGATCCGGAGAATGCTTATCCTTTCACACGCACTGCTCAAGTATTTTCCACCGTCAGATAAGGTGAAGATAAAGGTGTGAACATCACTTCATCAGCTCTTTGAGCGCAAATTGCGAATGGAACGTCTGGCATTTCCCACTTTCCGGCTCCACTTGAACACGCCAAGGGCTCCACCCTTCCATCATGACTGTTATTAGTCCATTTCTAAATGGTTCAGTATGGTCCAGATATTCCCTGGTCTCCGAGCACCAGCCATGGATCTGAATTAGGTTGATTTGATTGGCCGGCACTAGCCCGTTCACGTTGGACTCCCGTGTGCCCTGACAAGAATATCCTGGGGTCCGCCACATGCTTTGGGGTCATGGTATACAAAGCTGCATCAATGTGTGCTCCTCCCTCTCTCCGCCCTCTTGGCACACTCCTCACCTGTCCCTAGTCTGTGGCTCCTTTGCCCTGAAAGGAAAAGTGTTCCAGGTGGCCCTGAAAGGAAAAGTGTTCCAGGTGGCCCTGAAAGGAAAAGTATTCCAGGTGGCCATGAAAGGAAAAGTGTTCCAGGTGACCCTGAAAGGAAAAGTATTCCAGGTGGCCCTGAAAGGAAANTTCCAGGTGACCCTGGAAGGAAAACTGCTTCAGGTGGCCCGGAAGGAAAACTGTTCCTGGTGGCCCTGGAATGAAAAGGCGACCTAGCAGCCCTGACCATGGCTCTTGAGTGGCAATTCAGGCAGGTGCTAGAGATGCTGTCAATTAGGATAAAGGGAAAGTGGGTAAGTGTAGCGGTGGCAGAGTGGCCTGTTGTTGCAGGAAGAGGGGACACCATGGCAGGCAATGCCACGAACCTATGATGGCAGGGTGTGATGCGGGGATTCTCGGTTTGGACTTATTTGCAGAGCGTGGGCCTGTGCTTGACCTCAGGAAGGAGGTATTGGGAGACTGGATAAGTGAAGCTCGAGCAGCTAGCAGTGAGTCGGGGCAGTGCATGCAAGCAGCAACCTTGCCCGTGTTGATGGCGCAGTGGATGCGAAAGAGACAGCCGAAAGCAGCGAGTGCTGGAACTGCTGTCGCTGACCATCTACTTTGACCGGAGTTGGCCATTTGACTGCCGTGATAATCAAACACATGCCACTGTTTTAGCGTGACGTGTATGGGCAGGTGATTTCTAAATTGGAGCCAAAGCAGAAACAAACCTGCAGCAATCGAATGAGTACATGTCAACAAACTTGTCTCAGGTAAAAGCTACTAACGCCTTCGAGAAACTCCTGAATGACTTTGTCTAGCTCTGCCAGGCTTGTTCGCGCCACGCGCAGCGAGTAACCACTCGGAAAAGTTCCCATTGAACAGGAAAGAGGATAATGATCCTAAACACATCTCAAAAGGTGAAGGTTTGGCCATGCCCCTCACGGTCCCCTGACCTAAACCCTCATTGGGAAACCCTGGGAGTAGACCTCAAATGAGCACTGCATGCAAGACTGCCCAAGAATCTCACAGAACTAGACGTTTCTCAAAAACTGAAATACCCTTAGTACTGACCATGCAGGGTGCCCAAACTTTTGCTTCAACCCTTCTCCTTCTTTGTTGGCATCTTCATGTCTTTTGGGAGTCAGGTCATCTTTTTCTTGCCTTCTATGACACTGTGAGAGTTGCTGCCTCTGGAGGTCGACAACTACGGGCAAGGGCGTACCCGTACCCGTGACCCGTACCCGTGACCCAGCGTGGTTAGTTAACCATCTGGCATATATGTAGATCCTTCCCTATTTGGACCAACCAGAACTTTTCCTCCATACACGAGGGTGGAATCAGGAATGCTGATTAGTTTTAGGACCAACCAGCACATCCAACAAGACGACTGTACTCGTTTGCTCTTGTTGTCGAGGTCAGTAGCGATGCAATCCCCCCACCGACAGAGTGTGGAATCTGGAGCTTGTGATGTGTTATGCATTCTGAGCTGTATCTCCCACGTTCCTCTGTATCTGCCATGACGTCCTTGGTCTCTGTGTTCTGATCGTTTCCAGTTTTTGGCCTTGCCTGCCTGTTTCTTGTTTCGGGGTTATGGATTACCCTATTAGTCTCTGTCTGCCTGTAGGTTGACCCCTGCACCCTGTACTGACCACCATTACTGGAAAAGCCCTTATACACACACACACACACACACACACACACACACACACACACACCGTCAGCGTTTACAGTCAGCCCCCCCCCAGGCTGCTCTCTCTTACAGGTGCTCAGATGTTACGAGATATCAAGTATCTGCCAACTGGCTCCCAATTCTTGGATCCTTGAGGCAGACGGACGCCCAGAGGATATTGTTCCAGCAGGCACAGAACTTCAGTACAGCGCTCTGTAGAAGGCTGAATCACGTTCCGTCACCGTGTAAATAGTTGTAATGGCCTGTTAGGAGCATTTGCTAGGCCTTGGCAGGTGCCGTACAAAAAGGAGTCATGGCAAATCCGAAGGTTCTTCCCCCATTCATACGGTTCTAGAATGTCGTCCCCCTAAGTAACACCATTCTAGAATGTTCCACCCTGTTTACACTGTTCTATAATGTTCTCCCTATTCACACATTTCCAGTTTGTCCTCCACATCCATATTATTCTAGAGTGTTCTCCAGTGTCCTGTACAATGTTCTAGAATGCTCCCCCTGTTCACACTGTTTCGCAATACTCTCCCAATTCACATTGTTCTAGTAAAGTTTCCATGCAATCCTTGAATGCGAACCCCATTCTCGCTGTTCTAGACAACACCCTTTAATACTGTTCTAGATTGTTTTTGCACCATTCTAGAACGTTCCATCGTGTTTAAACTAATTCTATAAATTCTATAATGTTCTCCCAATTCATGTTTCTTTACAAAGTTCTCTCCTGTTCCCATTGTTCCAGTTTGTCCTCCACATCCACATTGTTCTAGAGTGTTCTCCACATCAACACTACCCTACAATGTCCTTTACAGTGTTCTAGAATGGTCTCTTTGTTACAGAACACTCATCCATTTCATATTGTTCTAGAAAGGTGTTCATGCTATTCTAGAATGCAATCCCTGTTCTCATTGTTCTAGATGGTCCTCTTTAACACTGTTCTATAGTGTTTTTGCACCGTCCTAGAATGATGTTCTCACATTACCCCTTTAGTGGTTTAAAATGTTCCACGCCAGTCGCACTATGCTATGATGTTCTCCCTATTCACACTGTTCTAGAATTGTTGTGCATTGTTTTGGAACAATGTCCCCCCCATTGACACCGTTCACAAATGCTCCACCCTGTTCACACTGTTTAATGAAAGTAATGTCTTTAATGTGGTTCTAGCATATTTATGCAAGCTGTTCTGGGCTTCACACTTCACACTTTTCCAAAATGTTCTCCTCTTTCACACCTTTTACACAACACTGTTCTACAATGTTCTCCCTGTTTGGACTGGAATGCCCCCATTCCTACTGATCTAGTATGTTCTCCGCACTGTTGTAGATGGATCTCCACCATTTCAGATTGTCCCAGAACATTAAGTCTATTAACTTTGCACACACACACACACACATATGGACTGGACAAGTTTCTGGATGTAGGCCTCTTGCATCAAAGAATTTCGCCTGTTGGTCCAGATTTGGTGGATGCCTTCCCTGGAATTGTATTGGTTGTTCCCGGTGGTCCCACAGATTTCCAAGAGGGTTCAAATCTGGGGATTTTGCATGCGAGTCCAGATGTGTGAATGCTCCTGAATGATCATCATGCCAACCAGTCAGTTGCAGACAGAATGGTCATCTTGGAATACCAGGATAGGAATGTTCCTCAGAAACCTGGTTGTCCAGCAGCTCAGTGTAGGCACGGTGGTTCAGATCTACTGTCACCTCAACCAAGAACCCATTTCTGCCTAATTAAACTCCCACCCGGAACATCACCGAGGGGGCTCCGTTTTGTCCAGGGAGCTTATTTATATGGTGCGGATCGTCTTTATGAGAGCCCGTGTTCAGGTTTATGTGTAGAGCTCTTCCATCGCTGATGCATCTAAACAGCATTTTCACAGCCACGCATTATGAAACGGGCAGACATTAAAGAGAGGAATTACACGTCACGGCCGCGCCTTTCCATCAAACCCGCCGTCTCGCACGCCGTGTTCAAATTACAGGCTGTGCATTAAAAACACTGTAATCAAAACCTACAGATACCAATAACAGTGTCACCGCCATGACAACAAACCAACAACTGCAGGGCGAGAGCGGGAAGAGCAGAGGACAGAGACGGGGAAGGAAAGGCAGGGAGACAAACAGACAGAGGCAGACTAAAGAAGAAGTGACGGCGTCTGAAGAAGCGGGGCTTTTTATTTTCATCATCCTGAAGGTCCTTCACAAGAACGAGAAGAAACAAGCCAAGGATGAAAGGACTGTAGCGTGAAGGTCACGCCATTAAACGTGGCAGGCGCTACAGTACTAGCAGAAAACAAACAAGAAGCACTTGAGGCGTTAAGGGAGGCTGATTTTGGAGGTCGTCCACTGATTATTGGACAAATAAACATCTTCAGCTCACGTGTTCTTACATCTGCCTACCTGGAGCTCCTACCTGCCCACACCCTGCGCAATACAGCAATCAGTCACAGTCAGAAGGAATCAACCGACAGGAATGAACCTTGGTGCGGTAGGGGTGGAGGTGGAGTGACACCAGACCTTCTGGACATGTGACACGTCAACAAACCAGTCATCTTGGCGCTGACCACGGTGCCTCCACACACGGATTCGTTGGTCGTCTCCACCAAGACAAAAGCGGGACTTGTCACTGAAGATGACCGGCTGCCGTTCTGAGTCACCATTGCAGTCTTTGTGACGTGGTGTTAAGGACAGTCGTCGTAACGGTCTGCGTGCATGTAGTCCTGCGTGGTGCAGCCGTCTGCCAGCGGTGCTGCACTAACAGGATGACTCATGGAGGACATCACTGCTCGCTGAATGACCACTGCTGGGTCGGACAATCCACTGGATCCCCCTCTCCGTGGGTCGTGTACGTCTCCCAGATCCTTCATGTCGTTGGTGCATGCCTTCTTCTACACACTGCCACCAACATTGTGCTAGGGTAATATCTGCACGACCGGTATGACACACGTTACGTCAACAAGACCATCCCGCTTCCCGGAGCCCTACAGTGCGACCTCTCTCCAACTCTTCCAACTGCTGGAATTGCTTTCGAACTCTTCTCTGAGGCACCAACACGAGTCAGAATGGAAAGCACATGCAACAGGGCGACCTTATGTAGTCAGTCAGGTACAGCGATGAGGCCCGTCCTTGCTTATGTTATGTCAGACCTGCCCACCAAATTTCATTCCTGTGGGTTGATTCTATCTGGCTAGGATTGTCATCGGAAACAGACGAGCGGCTCTGGCAGAAATCACATCCACATTCAGTGCAGGAGGCCCACATACGTATCCCGCAGGTCAGTGCAGCGGTCTTTGGCTTCCATGGAATATGGGAGCAGAAGACCCACCAGAGTGCCTCTGTTAACACCCCCACACAGCGCCTCACCTGGGCTCGTGAGGTTGCTAACTGGACCCTAGAGGACTGACAACATGTGGTGTGGTCTGATGAGTCACGGTACCAGGTGTTTGGGGCTGATGGTGGGCCCCACCCACCATGACCTGTGTCACACAGCCCCCTTGAAGACACGGACCCCAGTTGTCAACAAGGCACTGTGCAGGCTGGTGGTTGTTCCATACTGGTGTATGGTGTGTTCTCATGGCATGGGTTGGGTCCAGTGGTCCGGCTAAACCCGTCATTGACTGGTGCTGCTACGTTTCACTGCTTGGTGAACATTTGCAGCTCTTCATGGACTTCATGTACCCTACAGTGATGGGATGTTCCAGCAGGATATTGCATCATGCCGTCGGGCCCAAGTTGTCCAGAACTGGTTCGAGGAGCATTCTGGAGAGTTCTGAGGAACGGTCTTGCCCATCTGCTCGGATATCTCTTCGTCCTAGCTTTTTCAGACCTTGGTTTTCTGGCAGTTTGTGCCACTGTTGTCCATCTTCACCTAATTCACACCGGAGAACAGCAAAATAGTAAACTCTGTGGAGCTCTATCCGTCTGCTGCGTTCCTACGGGAATCCCCATTCCACCTTAAACGGTGCAGCAGTTACATGCTAGCGCTGGAATAGGGATCTGAATGTAAGCGCTACATCATTTAAGGTGGAACTGGAAGTGAGACTATCTGATCTCTGTTCACTATTCATTTACGGGATGTCTGAATGTTCTTGTGCTTAATGTCGGAGTTTCATTTCATTAGCTCACAGTAAGCGGTCCAGAACTCCCAGGAACTCTCGGGATTACCCACTCCAGCATTGCCTGACAGGGAATTCCACTGATTTGTTAAACATTTCTGCATAATTGAGAGCTTGAGAGAGTCATTCAGAGAGTGTGGGGGTTTGGTGGAAAATGGTGTCAGCTGTTCTGTACAGTGGTGGTGATGGGAACCAGGGTTCTCCATGTCTAGAACACACATATAGACTTTTTATTGACTATCTAAACCACCAGTGAACCTACACGTGTCTTCTGAGTGTATATGGAATGTTGATGATGGGAAAAATCTGGAAAACCTGGAAATACTAAGTTTCTTTGGGGGACTATTTTACCTCACAGCGCCCTGCAGCATGTATCCCTCCACCATGAATGGAGTTTAAGGCTGAAATCTTCTCCACACTATCATAAACAGCGTCTCAGACATCAGGCAGCGTATTCAGAACCACCTCATGTAGGAACTTCCTGTGAGGGAGCTTTTAGAGGGGGATGTCTGGTTACCTTCACCACCACTGGGAACGGTTCTGACTCTAAGCTTCTCCAGAACACAGCATCTGTTTACAGCTTAACCCAGGAACTGTTGGGCTACTCCTAGGTCATTCCTTTGGGCCCAAAACTTCAGGACTATGGAATATCCTACCACAGCTATGCAGAAGATGCTCTGTAGGGTGATAGGAAGTCTGTAACTGGAAACAGTCAGGTGATGCTCATTCCGGACCACCACTGTGAAGAGCGTGACGGCGGATCACCTCGGGTGCTGCTGTAAATGATGAAGGCCCTGTTTAGTTTAGCTTTAAAGCAGCTAAAAATGTTTTACGCATGGAGTCGGACGCAGAGGAACCCGAGGCTGGAACCGGTTCTCCGTCTGATTCCTCTACACTCCTCTACAAATCTCAGCCTGCAGAAACGAGGCTCTCTCTCTCTTTTGGAGGTTACGGCGCCCGGAGGAGTGCGCTCGAGCAGGTCCTCTACTTTAGCTAATGACTCAGATGAAAGAGCCTTTCTCTTTTTATCATCGTTTAAAACGGTTTGGGCTCGATGAAGAAGTGCGGGCGGATGAAAAGAACAGCAGGGGAGAGTTTAAGAGGAAAAGTTTAACTGGATATAACACTATAAAACTGCCTCTCTCTCTCGCTCACTCGCTCGCCCACTTTCTGCCTTTATCTCTTATTCCTATCTCTCTCACTCACTCTCTCTCCTTCCCTCCCTCTCTTTTCCTCTTGCTCGTGCACACGCTAAAATTAAAATGTCATCTCGGGCTGAGCTGATTAGACAGACAGTTCTGAATTCACCACTGTTTACAGATGGGGAGAGAGAGTGAGAGAGAGAGACACTGGGAGAGAGAGAGAGACACGGAGAGAGAGAGAGAGACACTGGGAGAGAGCAAGAAAGAGAGAGAGACACTGGGGAGAGAGAGAGAGAGAGACTGGGTGAGAGAGAGAGAGAGAGACTGGGTGAGAGAGAGAGAGAGAGACTGGGTGAGAGAGAGAGTGAGAGAGAGACTGGGTGAGAGAGAGAGAGAAAGACTGGGTGAGAGAGAGAGAGAGACTGGGTGAGAGAGAGAGAGAAAGACTGGGTGAGAGAGAGAGAGAGAGACTGGGTGAGAGAGAGAGAGAGAGACTGGGTGAGAGAGAGAGAGAGAGAGAGAGAGAGAGAGAGAGAGAGAGAGAGACTGGGTGAGAGGTAATTTTGAGCTTCAGTGTTAATCATCTCTTTATCTCCTCTAATTAATCCGTGGAATGAAGTGCGAGAAGCGATTGAAAGGTGAGGGCAGTCGCCGGAGGAGAGGAGAGAGAGCTCAGCAGGGCCGAGCGGGGTCACTAAAGAGCCGAACAGATATTAAAGCTCAGCACTTTCTCCAGGCTGTTCCTGATAAACGGACGCTTCCGCTGTAACGTTCCCGACATTCCCACATCGCATAGTAGTTGCCATGCTGTCCCAGGTGGTTGATAGGTGGTTTCTGTGCTGTTGATAGGCGGTTGCTAAGGTGTTGTTAGATGGTTGCTAAGGTGGTTCTGGGCATGTACAGTTGTATTTTACAGGGTTGATATGATGTTGCTAGGGTGTTGCTAGGCAGTTGCTAAGGTATCCCAAGTGGTTGGTAGGTGGTTTGTGTGTTGCCATATTGATATGGTTACATGATATGTAACTCTGGGTTCTAAATAGAACCATTGCCTTTACTAAGGAACCCTTGAGGAACCATCGTCCTTAAGTGTGAACACTGCTAAAAGCAGGATGCTGTGTCTTCATGTGTCAGCATTAGATGCAGATGAATAGTGACGCTCATAACGATTAGCATGGCAGGCTAATCAGAATAGCCCTGACTGAACCCGGCTGGTGACAGATCACCGCACACGTCCGGACCGTGCTGGGTTCCACCTCGGGTGCTGCTGTAAATGATGAAGGCCCTGTTTAGATTTAAAGTGGCTACAAATGTTTTCCACTGTAATTCATATCCGCGCTGAGACGGAGGCAGAGGAACCCGGGGCTGGAACCGGTTCTCCGGCTGATTTCTCTAAGAATGCCAGCCTGCAGGAAACAAGGAGAGATCCATGGGAGCGAGGGAGGAGGCGGAGAGGAGGGCTGCATGAATATTAATGATTACAGTGATACATATGAATACCTACACTCTCCACTCTTCAGAATATCACAGCGCTCCTTCCAGCACTCTACCTGAACGCTTATACATTCAGTCTCTGTCTCTCTCTCTCTCTCTCTCTGTCTCTCTCTCTCTCTCTGTCTCTACCTCTCCTCTCTCTCTCTGTCTCTCTCTCTGTCTCTGTCTCTCTCTCTGTCTCTCTGTCTCTCTCTCTGTCTCTCTCTCTGTCTCTACCTCTCCTCTCTCTCTCTGTCTCTCTGTCTCTCTCTGTCTCTCTGTCTCTCTCTCTGTCTCTGTCTCTCTCTCTGTCTCTACCTCTCCTCTCTCTCTCTGTCTCTCTGTCTGTCTCTGTCTCTCTCTCTGTCTCTGTCTCTACCTCTCCTCTCTCTCTCTGTCTCTCTCTCTGTCTCTGTCTCTCTCTCTGTCTCTACCTCTCCTCTGTCTCTCTGTCTCTCTCTCTGTCTCTACCTCTCCTCTCTCTCTCTGTCTCTCTCTGTCTCTCTCTCTGTCTCTGTCTCTCTCTCTGTCTCTAC